>PVJS01050444.1:0-14315 GCA_004027185.1 Glis glis | reverse complement strand
CCACGCCCGGCTTTTTTTTTTTTTATTCTTTATTTTGAAACAGGGTCTCACTAAGTTGCAGAGGGGCTCACTAAGTAGCTGAGGCTGGCTGTGAACCTGTGATCCTCCTGTCTCAGCCTCCCAAGTACTGGGATTACAAGCGTGCGCTACCACGCCTGGCTATTTTCAAAATATTTGGTGAGGATGTGCGGGGTGGTGCACACTTGTAATCCCAGTGACTCAGGAGGATGAGGCAGGAGGATTGCAAGTTTGGAGCCAGCTTGGGCAATTTAGGCAAGACCCTGTCTCATAATAAGAAGTAAAAAGGAACCTGGGATGGTGGCTCATGCATGTAATCCCAGTACTTGGGAGGCTGAGATAGGAGGATCGCAGGTTCAAAATCAGACTCGATAATAGCAAGACTCTCAGCAACCTAGTGAGACCCTGTTTCAAAATTTAAAAATAAAGCCAAGCATGGTGGTGCACACCTGCAATCCCAGTACTTGGGAGGCTGAGACAGGAGGATCATAGGTTTGAGGCCAGCCTCAGCAACCTTGTGAGGCCCTCTGCTCCTTCCTTGTTTCAAAATAAAAAATAAAATAGGGCTGGGTGTATAGCTCAGAGGTAGAACGCCTCTGGGTTTAATCCCCAGTAACACACACACACACATCCCAAAACCCAAAAAACAAAACAAAACAAAAGGGCTGGAGTGTAGTTTGGAGGTAGAATGCTCCTGGGTTCAACCCCCAGTACCATTAAGAAAATAAATAAAAAATAAAAAGATACTTACCTGGCAGGGGAGATACCCTGATCATGAAAATGGTTTTTTCAGGGTGAGGCTTATTCATTGCACTCCGGATATACTGACTCCTGCGATTTCCCCAAATGTGGGAAACTTGACTGTGTAATTTGTGGTAATGGGGGACTGCATTCGCGTTCTCCCCTGATTAAAAATAAATAAATAAATAAATAAATACATAAATGAATAAATAAATAAGTAAAAAGGACTGGGCTTGTAGCTCAGTGGTAGAGTATCCCATGGGCTCACCCCCAGGTATGTGTGTGTGTATGTGTGTGTGTGTGTGTGTGTGTGTGGTGGGGGGAGAATTGGTGGATACTGAAGGGCCCAGTTTGGGCCAGGTGTCACCCCCTTGGGTGGAGATTAAGAGAGGTCTGGAGGCCGGGTGTGGTGGCGCACACTTGTAATCACAGTACTTGGGAGGCTGAGACCAGAGGATCCTGGTTCTTGGCCAGCCTCAGCTACTTAGTGAGGCCCTCTGCAACTTAGGGAGACCCTATTTCAAAATAAAGAATAAAAAATAGTGCTGGGGGTGTAGCTCAGAGGTAAAATGCCCCTGGGTTCAATCCCCATTACCGAAAAAAAAAAAAAGGTCTGGAGACCCCAAGGGGAGGGGCAGGGGTGAGAGTGGGAATCCCAGGGGAGGGACGGTGGTAGTTTACCATTCATCATGGAAATACTGTACTCTGTTAATAGCAAATGCATGCCGGCTGACTATGAGTCTTGCACTTTCTCATAGGATCCGGTCACCTGGCAGGGAGGGATGGAGTCTGACTCTCAGCAGGACATCCTAGGGCCACCAGGGTGGCCAGGGAGCCCTGAGCCTGGATTACCATCTCTTTCCCCTGCAGGTCTCGCCTCACACCCCTCCTGCTTCCCCACTGCACCATGGCTCCAGGCCCCTTTTCCTCGGCGCTCCTCTCGCCACCGCCCGCTGCCCTGCCCTTTCTGCTGCTGCTCTGGGCGGGGGCATCCCGCGGCCAGCCCTGCCCGGGCCGCTGCATCTGCCAGAACGTGGCGCCCACGCTGACCATGCTGTGCGCCAAGACGGGCTTGCTCTTCGTGCCCCCCGCCATCGACCGGCGCGTGGTGGAGCTGCGGCTCACCGACAACTTCATCGCGGCCGTCCGCCGCAGAGACTTCGCCAACATGACCAGCCTGGTGCACCTCACCCTCTCCCGGAACACCATCGGCCAGGTGGCCGCCGGCGCCTTCGCTGACCTCCGCGCCCTCCGCGCCCTGCACCTCGACAGCAACCGCCTGGCGGAGGTGCGCGGCGACCAGCTGCGCGGCCTGGGCAACCTGCGCCACCTGATCCTTGGCAACAACCAGATCCGCAAAGTGGAGTCGGCCGCCTTCGACGCCTTCCTGTCCACCGTGGAGGACTTGGACCTGTCCTACAACAACCTGGAGGCCCTGCCCTGGGAGGCGGTGGGCCAGATGGTGAACCTCAACACCCTCACGCTGGACCACAATCTCATCGACCACATCGCCGAGGGCACCTTCGTGCAGCTGCACAAACTGGTGCGCCTGGACATGACCTCCAACCGCCTCCATAAACTGCCGCCCGACGGGCTCTTCCTGAGGTCCCAGGGCAGCGGGCCCAAGCCGCCCACGCCGCTGACGGTCAGCTTCGGCGGCAACCCGCTGCACTGCAACTGCGAGCTGCTCTGGCTGCGGCGGCTGACCCGGGAGGACGACCTGGAGACCTGCGCCACGCCCGAGCACCTCACCGACCGCTACTTCTGGTCCATCCCCGAGGAGGAGTTTCTGTGCGAGCCGCCGCTCATCACGCGGCAGGCGGGGGGCCGGGCCTTGGTGGTGGAGGGCCAGGCGGTCAGCTTGCGCTGCCGGGCGGTGGGTGACCCCGAGCCCGTGGTGCATTGGGTGGCACCCGATGGGCGGCTGCTGGGGAACTCCAGCCGGACCCGGGTCCGCGGGGACGGGACGCTGGATGTGACCATCACCACCCTGAGGGATAGTGGTACCTTCACTTGCATAGCCTCCAACGCGGCGGGGGAGGCCACAGCGCCTGTGGAGGTCTGCGTGGTACCTCTGCCGCTCATGGCGCCCCCGCCAGCCGCCCCGCCGCCTCTCACCGAGCCTGGCTCCTCCGACATCGCCACGCCCGGCCGACCTGGTGCCAACGATTCAGCTGCCGAGCGCCGGCTGGTGGCGGCGGAACTGACCTCAAGCTCGGTGCTCATCCGCTGGCCCGCCCAGAGGCCGGTGCCAGGCATCCGCATGTACCAGGTCCAGTACAACAGCTCCGCGGATGACTCCCTCGTCTACAGGTGGGTGTGGTGCTGCGGTTCCAGGACCTCCCAAGCCCAGGGTCCCTCCCTACCACCTACCTATCCCTTTGGCCTTCTTGCTGAGCTGCGATTTTGGATGGCCTTGCAGAGTTATCCCAGGCCCTCATTTGTCCTGTCTCCTCTATCTCTATCTCACTCTTTTTCTTTCTTTCTTTTGCTTTTTTGCACTTTGCAAGTATTTGTTGAGTATCCACATGATCCAGACCAGGGCTGGGCACTGAGTTATAACAGGGTAGGAGCCCAGCACAATCCCTGGTCTCATGATCAATAACACTGCTTACCAGAGGTGTCTAATTATCTACCTTATCAGTTAAACATTTTGGAGCATGAAATACACACAGGGATATTTATAGTTATATTTCTCTTAATAAATTATATACTAGTACTACTATACCAAAACATCAGGCACATTAGAGAAACAGAAAACAAAAAGTATGACAGATATAAACTATTGCCACCCTCCCCTGGGTTAGAAGCCACTACCCTGGTGTGAACAGATCTGTATGGTGTAGACAGACATCAGAGTTACTTTCTCATCCATCTCCTCTATTCCCTGCTCCTGTCTCTCTGTCCATCTCGATCTTCTCTCCCTTAGTCCCTGCTCTGTGCTGGGCCCCAAGCCAGGTGATAGGGACCCAAGGAGACCAAGAGACCCAGTCTTGCCTTCAGGGAGCTCGCAGCCCAGGACTAGGAGACCCATAGTACTCAGGGAATTACTGCCATGGCCCTGTGGTAGTTTTTCAGTATGGCCACAGATCTGGCACACAGTGGGCATGGCACACAGTAGGCACTTGATAAATGGCTGTTGGCTTCATGGATGCCTCTCATTGTCTTTGTCTCCCTTGTGCGCACTGTACAGCATCTCCTGAATGCCTAGCTCTGTGCTTGACTTCACTTGGGAATGCCAGAGGGAACAGAGCCATTTCATCACCTGTGGGGAGCCCCAACTCTTGGGTGTGCCAAGACCTCCCCCAAAAAAGCCTGCCTCTTGGCTTCTGTCTCCACCTTTCTCAATGTTCTCTCTTTTTTTTTTGCGATACTGGGGATTGAACCCAGGGGCGGTCTACCTCTGAACTACACCCCAGACCCATTATTTTTTATTTTGAAACAGGGTCTCACTAAGTTACTGAGGGCCTCGCAAAGTTTTTGAGGCTAGCCTCGAAAACTTGCGATCCTCCTGTCTCAGTCTCCCAAGTATTGAGATTATAGGCATGCACTACCACATCCCTTTGTTGGTTGAATGAATAAATGCCTCTCTTTCCTCTGGTCTCTGTTTTCCTTGGTTCTGGCCACTGAACACTGAGTAAATGCCTACTGTGTACTAGATCTGTGCTGGGCCTGGGCTTACTTAGAGATTAGACTGACCCAGTTTTTAAACAGCAGGCAAACAAACAAAACAAAAAGCTTCAACAGATACTTCCAAAGTTGCTAGGTACTTCATTCCATCTTACTGACTTTGCTGCAAAGCAGTAATCATCACCCTTCCCATTTTATTTTATTTTATTTTTTTGTGGTGCTGGGGATGGAACTCAGGGCTGCACGAATGCTAGTCAAGAGTTTTACCACTGGGCCACATCCTCAGCCCCTTCCCATTTTACAGACAGGGAAATTGAGGCTCAGCAGAGGAAGTCACTTGCCTGGGGATACATAGAAGGGAGCGGAGCTGTCCTCCTTGTGCTGAACACACACGGAACAGCTACTGTTTGCCAGGCAGGGATGCAGGGGAGATGCATAATATATTTCTGTAAATAGGTCTCAGTTTCTGTGACTTTCTACTTCTCTGTTTCTCTCTTTGCTTCCCTCTGACCCATGGCCACGACGTGGCAGGATGGGGAAGATTCACAGGCCCCAGACCCTGCACTTATGCAAATGTCAATAGTCCCTTGTCCCCAGCTGGGCAAAAGACCCCAGGACTCTTCCCTTCCCCTTAGGGCCACAGTTCCAGGTACTGCATCCCCAACTGCTGATGGCTGTGCTGTGGCACTGCAGGAGTTAACTTCCTCACTGCTGCCATGGGCGGAGGTGACATCCAACCAGAAGCCTGCTCAGTTGCTTGCTCTGGTCTTGCAGCCAATTAGAGACACATGGGCTCAAGCTTTCTTAAGGAGCCAGCCTCTGTCCTTGAAAAGCAGGGAGTCTGTAGCAACTGGTTATTTTGGGGGAAGGAGCAAGATGAATCCGAGGCTCTCAGAGAAAGGAGATGAGGACAGGACGAGGAAGACTTAAGGCCAGGGGCCGAGGGCAGGGGTGGTAGTGGTCTGCAAAAAGGCAGGTGGGCTAGAATGGGAGAAGTGAGTGGGCCTGTCCTTGAAGGCTTTGGGTTGGAGGGTGGCTTTGGGGGTGGAGGACCCTCCTGGAGGCAGGATGACTGAGGTGGGGCTTCAAGATCAGAAGGTGGCCCCGTGGAGGGGAAGGTGAGCTTCTGAGAGGTACACAGGCTGTGGAGATGGGGGTATGGCATTTCAGCAGGGTGGAGCTTGTTCCCCTGTGGTCCCAGGCAGAGGAAAGGGTGGTCTTGGTGGGCCTCTGAGAGCCTTTGCAGGAACAGAGAACCTGCGAGGTCAGGTGCAGATCTATGTGGACTTTGCAGTCCTGGGTTAGCTGAGGCTGGACATAGCCAACAGGGTAGAAAGGATGTGCTCAACAGAAGGGGGCCAAGGCCCAGAAGCTATGTTCCTCCAGAGGGGTGGCTCTTACATGAGGAGGGGTGCAGCTGGTGGTAGAGCAGGGGCCACTGCAAGGGTTTCTGGCCATCATTGGGAGGGACGTAAGCTAAACGTGGTATTATTAAGTGCCCAGCTTTGGCTGTGTTAACTCATTCACTCCCCATACTATCTCTATGATGTGGGAATTCTTATTATCCTCCTTTAGGGGAAATGATGCACATCGAGGTTAAGAAACTTGCCAAAGGTCGGACCTAGCAAGCAGCAAAGGAGAGATTCAAAGCCAGGCAGCCTGGCTCCCAGGTCTGGTTGGCTTAACCGCTTCTCTACACTGCTCCTCACTTGAGAGGAGGGGCCTATTGCAAGAAAGGAGCATGTGTGCTTGGCTACATTTGATCCAGTTAAGGATGAAACTTTGAGCGTGATTTTGTGATTTCCGTGACTTCTGGTGGTAGAGGGCTAGGCAGGCACATAAGGGGTGGTTACCTCTAATGTCTGGATTAGGAACAGGGCTTGCAAAGGGTGGACGTGGTCCTAAGCACAGCAGGAAGCCATCCTTAGTTGGCCCTTGTGGAGTGTGGCTTGGCAGCCAGGTTCAGTCAGGAGGGGGTGGCTTGGCTTGGCATGGTGGCACACACCTGTAATCCCAGTACTTGGGAGGCTGAGACAGGAGGATCACAAGTTTGAGGCCAATCTCAGCAATTTAGTGAGACCCTCAGCAACCAAGCGAGGCCCTATTTCAAAAAACAAAAAATAAGATAGGGTGGGTGGGGTAGCTTGGAGGTAGAATGCTCCTGGGTTCAGCCTCCAGTACCAATAAATAAATAAATAAATAAATAAATAAATATAAGTAAGGGGGGAGGAGACGGGGGTGGGGTGGCTTGGCTGGGTGTGGTGGCGTGTGCCTGTAATCCCAGTACTTGGGAGGCTGAGGCAGGAGGATCACAGGTTCCAGACCAGTCTCAGAAACTTAGTGAGATTCTCAGCAACCTAGTGAGATCCTATTTCAAAAGAGCTGGTAGAGTAGCTCGGAGGTTGAACACCCCTGGGTTCAATCCCCAGTACCCCCCACACACACACACACAAGTGTGTGTGTGTGTGGGGGGCTTGTAGCAGTGGCTCCTTAATGAGTGGGAATGTTTAGTTGGGGGGGCCTAGAAATTGTGCCAGAAGATGTAGGGTTTACCCAGAAGCTACCCAAAGGTGGGGCATTCAAGTGAGCAGGCATGGCATCATGGTTTCCTCTCAAAGGCAGGAATACTTATAAAAGAGGAACTAGAAAACCACCCATTGTTCCAGTAGGAATGAGATCAGGCTCTGAGTTGTTGACCTGGGTGTGCATCTGAGTGGGGTGGGGCATGCTGATAAGGGGGAGTGGCCTGTAGCACCAGTTCCTTAAATAGTAGACCTATGTAGAGGAGGGAGCTTGAATGGTAGTTGTCATATTTGGAGTGAGATACTCCAAGGGGAGTGTCCCCTGAGGGCAGAAGATAAAAGCTCTTGTCCCAGGCAGGAGCCAGGATATATAGATGGGGGAATCTGAATGGTCAGTAATGTCCCAGTCGGTGATTAGAGAGCCAGGTGAGTCTGAGGGTGTGGCATGCAGTTGAGAAGCGTGCCCAGTAGCCATGGTCCTGAAAGGGTGGGAATATCTTGATGGAGGATGGCTGCTGCTGTAGCAGGAGGGGGTGAGCCCAGGAGGGTACTTTCTGTCTCCACCGTTAACCATGCTGGGGTATAACGTGAAGGGGCGTGGCTCAGAGTAGGGCTAACTCTGCCCTGATCCCACCCCTCCTGCAGGATGATCCCGTCCACCAGCCAGACTTTCCTGGTGAATGATCTGGCGGCCGGCCGCGCCTACGACCTGTGCGTGCTAGCGGTCTACGACGATGGGGCCACTGCTCTGCCGGCCACGAGAGTGGTGGGCTGCGTGCAGTTCACCACCGCTGGGGATCCCGCGCCTTGCCGCCCGCTGAGGGCCCATTTCCTGGGCGGCACCATGATCATCGCCATCGGGGGCGTCATCGTCGCCTCGGTCCTGGTTTTCATCGTTCTGCTCATGATTCGCTACAAGGTGTACGGAGACGGGGACAGCCGGCGCAAGGGCACCTCCAGGTCGCCGCCGCGGGTCAGCCACGTGTGCTCGCAGACCAACGGCGCAGGCGCGCAGCAGGCCCCGCCCCCGCCGGACCGCTACGAGGCGCTGCGCGAGGTGGCCGCCCCCGCCGCCGTCGTCGCCGTCGAGGCCAAGACCCCTGCGGCCGAGGCGGCTTCCGCGGAGCCCCCGGCCGCCCTCGGACGCTCTCTGGGCGGCTCAGCCACCTCTCTGTGCCTGCTGCCGTCCGAGGAAACTTCTGGGGAGGAGTCTCGGGCCGCGGCAGGCCCTCGGAGGAGCCGTTCGGGGGCCCTGGGGCCGCCGGCTTCAGCGCCCCCCACTCTAGCTCTGGTTCCTGGGGGCGCCACGGCCCGGCCGAGGCCGCAGCAGCGCTATTCCTTCGACGGGGACTACGGGGCGCTGTTCCAGAGCCACAGTTACCCTCGCCGCGCCCGGCGGACAAAGCGCCACCGGTCCACGCCGCACCTGGACGGGGCCGGAGGGGGCATGGCCGGGGAGGACGGAGACCTGGGGCTGGGCTCCGCCAGGGCGCGCCTGGCCTTTACCAGCACGGAGTGGATGCTGGAGAGTACCGTGTGAGCGAGCGAGCGGCCGGCGGGCGCCCCGACAACGCCCAGCCCCCCGGACTCCGGGGCGGGACTCCGAGGAGCAGGCGCCGCGCCAGGACCTGAGACTGGAGGGGAGACGCGGCCCTCCTCTCCCGGGAGGGGCGGGGCGGCGGCTTGAGGCCACGCCCACGCGCCCAGGGAGGGCGGGGCGGGCGGCCAGCCCCTCCCCCACGCCGCCCCGACCCCCGCGCGCTCGCGGACCTCGCTGGAGCCGGTGCCTTACACAGCGAAGCGCGGGAGGGGCAGGGCCCCCCACACTGCAGCACTGAGACACGAGCCTCCTCCCCCAGCCCGGGACCCGGGGCAGGGGCGAGGGGCCCATTTCTTGTATCTGGCTGGACTAGATCCTATTCTGTCCCGCGGCGGCCTCCAAAGCCCCCACCCCACCCCACTCACCTCCCTGGTCCTATCGGGTCTGGCTTGGGGTCCTCCTTTCTCTTTTCTCCTCGTCTGTCTCTACCCCATCGTCTGTTGTCTCTCTTTCGTCTCCGTTCATCCCTACTTGTCGCTCCTTTCTCTGTCCCGACGTCCTGTCTCTTCTCCTGCCCTCACTTGTTTCGTCCAGTCTCCGTCTCTCCCGATTTCCTGTCCCCATCCCTCAGCCCCCTCCCCCATTCTCCCGGGCAGGTCCCACTGGAAGGACCAGACTCTCCCTATGCCTTCCTCGTTCCCCCAATAAATCCCCACATGAACAAAATTCAAAACCAAATCCCCCTCCCTACCGGAGCTGGGACCCTCCGCCGCAGCAGAATTAAACTTTTTTCTGTGTCTGAGGCCGCTCTGCTGACCTGTGTGTGTGTGTGTGTGTGTGTGTGTGTGTGTGTGTGTGTGTCCGTGTCTAGGGGGCAGCGGAGGGGAGTGACCTAGATTTCAGCCTAAGGACTCAATCAGAATGACTGGCTGGGGCTGGGGAGACTAGCAGACTTCCAGCTTATTTAGGGGAGTACCCTAAATTGAACCCACGTGTGTTCTTTTTCCCAGCTACACCCCCAGCCCTATTTTATTTTTTAGTTTGAAACAGGGTCTTGCTAAGTTGCCGAGGCTGTCCTGGAACTTGCGATCCAAGTACTGGGATTACAGGCATGTGCCACTGCACCTGGCTCAGGCTCCCATCTCTAAGAGACTTAGAGATGGGGAATAATCACAAAACCCAAACGATGATAAAAGCCAACATTTAGTGAGGTGCCTGTTATGTACTAAGTACTTAAGTCAGTCCTCACAACAACCCATTTTACAGGTGAAGAAATTGAGGTCCTGAAAAGTGAAACAACTTGCCCACCATGACATAACCAGAAGGTGGCAAAACTGGGATTCAAGAAGGCAGGCAGACACCGGGTGTGGTGGCGCACGCTTGTAATCCCAGTACTTGGGAGGCTGAGACAGGAGGATCACTGGTTTGAGGACAGCCTCAGCAAGTAGACTCTCATCAACCTAGTGAGACCCTGTTTCAAAATAAAAATAAAATAGGGCTGGGGGTGTAGCTCGGAGGTAGAATGCCCCTGGGTTCAATCCCCAATGCCACACACACACACAAAATAATAAAAACAGTAAAAATGGCAGGTGTCCTGCCCCCTGAGTCTCTTCTTAACCTCAGCCCTCTGCTGGGCAATGACTGTTGGTTCACAACTGTGAGCTAGATGGCCTCAATCCCATTTTACAGACGGGAATTTGAACCCGAGAGAGGTGAAGTCACCTGCCAAATACCTCCCCCACCCCATGAGTGAATAGTGGAGCTGACAGTTTGTCCCTGGAGGAGAGGCCCCAGTGGCCTCGGCTGAACGCAGCTATGCAAAGCCAGCCTAGTGAGAAAGGGGGCTAGGGTAGCCCTTTGGTCACTGGAGTCTGGAGGATGGCGTGGGGAGGAGGCTGCTGGGTGAGGCTGAGGGTTGTGCCTGGGGAAGGGAAGCTGGTTGGGGGCTCTTGGACATCCCAGCCCTTGCAGGTGCCCTGCAGTGAGACTCCTTCCTGATCCCAGGGAAGCAGGAAGAAGGCTTCAAGCCAGCCAGGGGCCCCCTGAGGCCTGGGGAGGAGGAGAGAAAGATAAAAATAGAAACCGAGCAGGAGGGAGGAGGATGGATCTGGGCAGACAGGGTGGGAGGCGGCAAGGACAGAGGCAACAGAGAATCGCAGGCCAGGAGGCTCCCGCACCCAGTGACCAGTCACGCTTACCCATGTCAGCTGTGACGCCTGGGTACCGAGTGCTTCCCACCGGCTGGGCACTGTGCTGGCAATCCTGGCAACTCGTGAATAAAGAGCATGCCGCCCAGTACCGTACTGAGGGCTCTGGAACGGACTTGCTCCTATAATGAGCATGATCACATTTAAAGCCTGAACAGATGTGCACTATGTGCACCCATTTTTCTAGACAAGGCAGCTGAAGCTCAGACAGGTTAAGGAGCTTGCCCAAGATCACACAGCCAGTAAATAGCAGGGCAGTGATTGACAGCTGACCACCTCCAAACCCTGCACACCTAACCATCAGATTATATCATCTTCAATTCACTCAAAACCTTTTTGTGTGTGTGTGTGTGTGTGTGTGTGGTACTGGGGACTGAACCCAAGGGCACTCTACCTCTGAGCTACACCCCCAGCCCTTTTTATTATTATTTTTGAAACAGGGTCTTACTAGGTTGCTGAGAGTCTCACTACTTGCTGAGGCTGTCCTCAAACCTGCAATCCTCCTGTCTCAGCCTCCGAAGTACTGGGATTACAGGTGTGCACCACCACAGCTGGCTTAATAGAGCTTTATTGAGAATGTGCCAGGTACCTGGCCCAGTGCAGGGGCTACAGCAGCGAACACAACGGACAAGGCCAGGCGTGGTGGTGCACACCTGTGGTTCCAATACTTGAGAGACTGAGACAGGAGAATCACAGGTTCATAGCCAGCCTCAGCAATGTAGCGAGACTCTCAGCAACTTAGACCCTGTTTCAAAATAAAATATGAGCCGGGCGTGGTGGTGCACGCTTGTAATCCCAGTACTTTGGGAGGCGGAGACCGGAGGATCTGGGTTCGCGGCCAGCCTCAGCTCTCTCTCTCTTTCTCTCTCTACCTAGTGAGGCCCTCCGCAACTTCGTGAGACCCGGTTTCAAAATAAAGTATAAAAAAATAGGGCCGGGGTTGTAGCGCGGAGGTAGACCGCCCCTGGGTTCAATCCCCAGTACGGCAAAAAAAAATATAAATAAATAAATAAATAAAACAAAAATAAATAAAATATGAGCCGGGAGTGGTGGCGCACGCTTGTAATCCCAGTACTTGGGAGGCTGAGACTGGAGGATCCGGGTTCGCCACCAGCCTCAGCTACTTAGTGAGGCCCTCTGCAACTTAGTGAGACCCTGTTTCAAAATAAAGAATAAAAAATAGGACTGGGGGTGTAGCTCGGAGGTAGAATGCCCCTGGGTTCAATCCCCAGTACCGCAAATAAATAAATAAATAAATAAATAAATAAATAAATATGAAATAAGGCTGGGCGTGTAGCTCAAAGGTAGAGTGCCCCGGGGTTTGATTCCCAGTACAACAAAGAGAAAGAAAAACAACAAACAAACAAAAAGCACGAGGCAAAGAAAACATAACAAGAAAACCCTGCCTTATGGAACTTTTCATTCTAGAAGGGAAAGGAAGTAAATGAATAAGCGAGTAAATATTGAGCGATGGTAAATAAGTACCATGCCAAGACACAGGTTGAGGGCACAGGGAATGGCTGGGAGGCCCACTTCAGACTGGGAGAGGAGTCCAGGAGGCAAGGGGGAGAGGGTGGAGCTGAAGAAAACCATTTTGGAAAGAGACTGGGAAAAGCACTCCTGGCAAAGGGAAGGGCATGTGCAAAGGCCCTGAGGCAGAAGCATGCTTGGTGTGTTGGAGGTCCTGGACTGGAGTGACAGTGAGAGGAGAGGAGGAGGGGGAAGCAAGCAGGGAGCCTGTTCTGCAGAACCTTGTAGACTGTGGTTTCAAGAATGAACATGTATTCTTCAGAGCCGTGGGAAGCCAGTGGAGGGTTTTCCACGGGAGGAGTATGCAGCCTGATTTCCATGGAGACCCCAGCTCTAGGGTGGGGTGTGCCTATCTTCAAATCAAAATAAAAAACTGCCATCTCAGAGCTTGGTCTCCACTCATTGATGTATTTGGGGACCACATGGTGCCTGGGCCAGCCCTTTGTGTGACACCCTCCCTGCCTTCCTCTGTAGCCTCGAACCCTTCATTTAATAGGGAAGTATTTATCAGTGCCAGTGTCATGCTTGTCTTTCAAAAGTAAAAGCTTTAAGCCAGGCGGGCGGTGGCACACACTTGTAATTCCAGTTCTTGGGAGGCTGAAACTGGAGGATCGCAGGTTTGAGACCAGCCTCAGCAACTTAGCAAGACCCTGTTTCAACATTTAAAAAAAAGGACTGGGGGTGTAGCTCAGAGGTAGAACACCCCTGGATTCAATCCCCAGTCCCCCAAAAGCTTTAAGACCAAGGAATGGGTACACTAGGTGAGAGAGGGCATGGAGACTGGCCACTACATGAGGCCCTGTGCTGGGCACTGGGGACACAGCAGGGACCAAGACAGACCATTATGTCCTCCCAGTACTTAAGAGGTTGAGACAGGAGGGTCATTGGTTCGAGACCAACCTCAGCAACTAAGTAAGACTCAGCAACTTAGCAAGATGCTGTTACAAAATAAAAAATAAAAAGGAAGCCGGGCAGGGTGGCGCATGCTTGTAATACCAGTACTTGGGAGGCTGAGACTGGAGGATCCGGGTTCACGGCCAGCCTCAGCTACTTAGTGAGGCCCTCCGCAACCTAGAAAGACCCTGTTTCAAAATAAAGAATTAAAAAATAGGGCTGGGGGTGTAGCTTGGAGGTAGAACGCCCCTGGGTTCAATCCCCGGTACCACAAAGAAAATAAATAAATTAATTAAAAGGATGTAGCTCAGAGGTAGAATGTCCCTGGGTTAATCCCCAGTACCACACACATGCAAAATGGGGGGACTCTCGTTTTATCTCATGTAGCTGTGAAAGAAATGGAAGAGTAAAGCTACAAGAAGCGGGCTTCAGGGATAGGAACCCAGGCTCAACCCCAAGACAAACTTACTGTGCCTCTCTCCTGGTCTTGGCTCAGGATTCTTCCTTTTTGACTGACTGCACTGGGGAAAATGGTCATACATGTTCAGACAGACTCAGTCTTTCCAGAAGTCGAAGGGCCAGATCTCTAATCCTAAGAGGAAAATTCCAGGGAAGGGCTCTGATTGGCCAGACTGAGGTCACATGGCCACGCCCCCCCCCATTGTGGCGTCCAAGGGAATGGAATGTTTTGATTGGCCAGGTGGGGGAAACCTATGCCCAGGTGTGGCCTCTGGGAGAGGGGACTGCTAAATATTAGGTTGAATCATATAAACTTTCCTTTTTTTTTTTTTTGCGGTATCGGGGATTGAACCCAGGGGCGTTTTACCTCCGCGCTACACCCCGGCCCTATTTTTTATACTTTATTTTGAAACCGGGTCTCACGAAGTTGCAGGGAGGGGGCTCACTAAGTAGCTGAGGCTGGCTGTGAACCCGGATCCTCCTGTCTCAGCCTTCCAAGTACTGGGATTACAAGCGTGCGCCACCACGCCTGGCTGAACTTTCCATTTTTTATTTGTTTATTTTTGGTACTGGGGACTATGATTGAACTCAGGGGCCCAGCCCTTTTCATTTTTTATTTTGATACAGGGTCTTGTTAAGTTGCAGAGGGCCTTGCTAGGTTGCTGAGGCTGGCCTTGAACCTGTGATCCTCCTGTCTCAGCCTCCCAAGTACTGAGTGCAAAACCACGCCCAGCTTTTTTTTTTTTTTTTTTTTTTTTTGGCAGTTCCGGGGAT
>PVJS01050443.1:0-14316 GCA_004027185.1 Glis glis | reverse complement strand
TGATAAAATAATAAATATTTCAGGAAGATATAACAGTTATAAACATATATGCAGTTTATTACAGAGTACCAAAATACATGAAGGAAAAACTGACAGAAATAGAATTTGCCAATAATTCTACAGTAGTCTACCGTAGTTGGACACTTCAGTAACTCCTGCATTAGTGGATAGAAAACCTAGGCAGAAGATTAACAATAGAAGATGTAGGAAATACGACAACTAAACATATCAGATATTCATAGAATACTTCACCAAACAACAGCAACATCCACATTCTTCACAAATGCACACAGAAAACTCTCCAGGACAGATCAGATGCTATACCACAAAACAAATGTTCCAAAATGTAAAAGGACCACAATTACAGTCTATTCTCACACCCCAATGGAATGAAATTAGAAGTAAATAAAGAAATTTAACAATTTCACAAATATGTGGAAGTTAAATGACACACTTCTTAATAACTAATCAAAGAAGAAATCAAACAAGAAATTAGGACTATTTTGAGTCAAATGAAAATGAGCACACTGCATACCAAAACTCAAAAGATGTAACATAAAGCAGTGTTTAGAGGAAAATTTACAGCTGTGAATGCCTGTATTACAAAGGAAGGAAATCTCAAATATAACCTAGATTTCCATCTAAAAATACTAGAAAAGGAAGAGCAAAGTAAACTTAAATCAACTAGAAAAAATAATAAAGATTAGAGCAGAATTTAATGAAATAGAGAATTGTAAAACAATAGAGAAAGTCATTGAAACCAAGGTTGTCAACTGACAAATCTTTAGTACACTGGCCAAGAAAAAAGAAAACTCAAATTACTACAGTTGATAGGTGTCTAGCTAGACATTAGCAGATGGGGTCGGCTGAGATGAGCAGTAAGTTTACCTTCAGAGCCTTGCTCAATTTGACCTCTCCCTTATGGGAAAGGGTTGGAGAAACAACACAGGATCATTATGATGCGTTGTGCAAAGGGCACTCAATCACTCCAAAATGTAATATGTAAAAAGAAGGTGTCCAGTGGAATAAAACCTGACACATGGAAGATTCCACGCCATTTTCTTTTCCTTGAAATGGACTGCTCTAGACCCTGTCTCTGGAGGGTAATCACATTGTCCCTGGCCACCTTTCCATTCCCAGGAATTGCCCATTCCAAATGCTTTCCCCTGGAATGTGGCCCTTTCCCCTCTCTTCACGGCCTTTCTCATATGTTGCCTTCGCATGGCGTTTAAATAAACCACCTGTATTCCCCATTTGTGCTTTTTGCTTGAATGTTTTCCAAGCAGATAACCAAGGAATGAGGTTGTATGAAATCATTTTAAAATTTCCCACCTGGTAACATAATCAGAAATGAAAGAGGGAACATTACTATTACCCTTACAGAAATAAAAAGGATTATAAGGAAATACTGAAAACAAATGTATGAAAATGAGCTAATTTAAATGAAATGTACAAATTCCTAGAACCACATATACTATCCAAACTGACTCAAGGAGAAATAGAAAATCTGAATAGATCCATAGCTAACAAACAGATTATTTAGTACTCAAAGTACTTTCCACAAAGAAAAGTCCAAACCCTGATGGCTTCACTGATGAATCCTGCCAAACATTTAAAGAATTAACACCAATTCTATATAATCTCTTCCTGAACATAGAAGAGAATGGAATACTTTCCAACTCACTTAAGTGGCATAAGAAAGATATATCAATGGAATAGAACTGAGAGTCCAGAAATAAGCCTTTTTCATTTATAGTCAATTATTTTTGATAAAGATATCAAGAAAATTCAGTTGGTAAAGAATAGTCTCCTCAACAAATGGTGCTAGGACAACTGGATATCCACATTCAAAAGAATGATGTTGGTGCCCTATGTCATAATACATACAAAAATGTATCGATAACCTAATCATAAGGGATAAACCCATAAAAGAAGGAAGTATAGATGTAAATCTTCATGACCTTGGGTTAGGCAACAGTTTTAATAAGTATGGCATCAAAAGTGAAAGCAACAAAAGAAAAAAATGGCAATTATTCAAACATTTCCAAAAAGCAGAAGAGAAGGAAACACTTTCCAACTCTTGCTATGAGGTCATTACCTTGGTAATAAAACCATATAAAGACAGGACAAGAAAAGGAAACTACAAACCAAGATATCTTATTAATATGGATGTGAAAATCTTCAACAAAATACTAGGAAACTGAATTTAGCAAATAGAGTAAGAATTATATGCCAGGTATTTATCCTAGGAATGTAAAGATGGTTTTACATTAAAAATTTAAGGTGGCCGGGCGTGGTGGCGCACGCTTGTAATCCCAGTACTTTGGGAGGCGGAGACCGGAGGATCCGGGTTCGCGGCCAGCCTCAGCTCTCTCTCTCTCTCTCTCTCTCTCTCTCTCTCTCCTTAGTGAGGCCCTCCGCAACTTCGTGAGACCCGGTTTCAAAATAAAAAGTATAAAAAATAGGGCCGTGGGTGTAGCGCGGAAGTAGAACGCCCCTGCGTTCAATCCCCGGTACTGCAAAAAAATTAAAAAAAAATTTAAGGTAATACATCATTACCATAGAATGACAAGTAAAATCCACATGATCAACTCAATAGATAAAGAAAAATATTTAGAAAAACCCATTACTGCTCCCTGATTTAAAAAAAATGTAAAACTAGGAATAGAAGGAAACTTCCTTATACTGATAACAGGTATCTCTGAAAGATCCACAGCTAACATAATAAATAATGGTGAAAGACTAAATAAATTTCTCCTGAGATCAGGAATAACACAATGAGTCGGGTGTGGTGGCACAGGCTTGTAATGCCAGTACTTGGGAGGCTGAGACAGGAGGATCCGGGTTCACAGCCAGCCTCAGCTACTTAGTGAGACCTTCCGCAACTTAGTGAGACCCTGTTTCAAAATAAAGAATAAAAAAAATAGGACTGGGGGTGTAGCTCGGAGGTAGAATGCCCCTGGGGGATGTGCACCCTCACCATTTCTATTCAGTATTGAACTAGAGGTTCTAGCCAGGGCAACTAGGCAAGAAAAATAAATAAAAGGTATTTGGACTGAAACTTAAGTAAAACTATTTCTTTTTACATATGACATGACTTTGCATATAGTAAATCTTTAGAAATCAATCAGAACTAATAAACTACTTCAGTAATCTAATAGGATACAAGATCAATATGCAAAAAATCAACTGTCATTCTATATACTTACAATGAATAATCTCAAATGAAATTAAGAAAACAATTCCAGTGACAATAAAATTAATGAGAATAAAATATTTAGGAACAAATTTAATAAAATCAGTGGAAAATTTATAATTTGAGAACTATAAAACATTGCTGAAAAATATAAAGAACACCTAACTAAATGGAAAAGCATCACAGGCTCATGCATCACAAAATTTAGTATTGTTAACACAGCAATACTCCCCAGATTGATCTACAGATCTAACACAATCCCTAACAGAATCCCAACTGACTTCTTGGTGGAAACTGGTGAAATTGTAACAGACCCAGAATAATGAAACAATCTTGAAAAATAAGAAGTTGGAGCTCTTGCACTTCCAGATTTTAAAATTTACCACAAAACAATCACAATCAGGATTGTGTGGTACTTCCATAAGAATATAGATACAGATCAATGCAATCAAAATAATGAGTCCAACAATGTCATTTTTGGACATTGTTGGTCAAGTGAATTTTGACAAAAGTTTCAAAGATATTCAATGAAGAAACATAGCCTTTTCAACAAATCATGCTGTGCCACTTGATATCCACATGCAAATAAAATATCTGTTGGACCCCTACTTCACACCCTTTAAAAAATTAATTCAAAATGGATCCAATTTTATATGTAAGAAAACATAGGGTGCATTTGAAATACCTATTCCAGAGGTATAATTTTATTTTCTTCCCTTGAAGTGTGAGTTGGACTTAGGGGCTTACTTCTAATGAAGAGAATGTGGTAGAAATGATGGTATGTGACTAGCTTACCAAAGACTTTGTGGCATGCATGCCCTGTGCTTTCTCTTGGACTATCTGTTCTGGGAAAAGCCCGTTTCTCTGGAGAAATCCCCCCAGCAAGGAACTGACACTTTTTTGTGTGGTACTGGGGATGGAACCCAGGGGCATTCTACCTCTGAGCTACACCCCTAGTCCTATTTTATTTTTTATTTTGAACCAGGGTGTCCCTAAGTTGTGGAGGGCCACGCTAAGTTGCTGAGGCTGGTCTCGAACCTGCAATCCTCCTGTTTCACAGGTGGCTCCTCCTGGGATTACAGGTGTGAGCCACCAAGCCCAACTGAAATAGATACTTCTTGACAGTTTCTGCAGACATCCTGATAGCAATTACAACAAAGATGCTGAGCAGGAAACACCTTGTAAACAACTCCCCAAATCCTGACTTTCAGGCAGTGTGATAAATACTTTCTCCTTAAGCTTCTAAATTGGGGGATGGGTACTTTACTATGGAACAGTAGCTATACAATACCAAGAAGGAAAAAGCAATTGGAGGTTAACAAAGAAGGTGCTTCACTGATGAATTTCCCCCACATCCTATTTTCAGGGAATGACTTTATTAAGCTCTATTAGCAAGGACTGTGTCATAATGAAATATCATTATGAAATATCATAATATCATAGGTTAGACACTAGCTTATAGTAAATTGTTTCACATAATAGGATAATATGGAAATTTTAAGTTATAGGGAGCTTCTGATGCTTTGCAGATAGTATTTGTTCTATATTTTACTTTAAATTCTCATCTCATAGCCGGGTGTGGTGGCGCACGCTTGTAATCCCAGTACTTTGGGAGGCAGAGACCAGAGGATCTGGGTTCACGGCCAACCTCATCGCGCATGCGCGCTCTCTCTCCTCTCTCTCTTGTCTCTCCTCTCTCCTCTCTCTCTCTCTAGTGAGGCCCTCCGCAACTTCGTGTGACCCGGTTTCAAAATAAAGCATAAAAAAAAATAGGGCCGGGGGCGTAGTGCGGAGGTAGAGCGCCCCTGCGTTCAATCCCCGGTACCGCAAAAAAAAAAAAAAATCTCATCTCATATCCTTCATCACCAAAAGGATGTAATCTTTGACATCTCATATTTATTCCAAGTGAAACCTCATCAAATGAAACAAAAAATCCATTGACAATTGAAAGTGTGTTCCAGTTCTGGTGTACTAATTTTGAACTCCATATTTTCAAAGATATAGTTTGTAAGATATAGTTTATATTTTTAGGACCAGAGCCTCCTTGCCCCTTAATTTTTTTTTCATTTTTTATTTTTTAATTTTTTGGTACTGGGGATTGAAACCAGAGGCATTCTACATCATAGCTACACCCCCAACTCTATTTTATTTTTATTTTGAAACAGGGTCTTGCCAAGTTGCTGAGACCGGCCTCTAACTTGCAATCCCCCCCGTCTCACCCTCCCAAGTACTGGGATCATAGGCATGTCCCTCTATTCTTTCTGACTGGAGGCATTCTAATAGCATAACCTACCTCTAGCATCTATAGTGTCTGCCTTCTGAGATTTTTTTTAAGTTTATGTCTTTCTTATATCACTTTGCATTTCCCTTTATGTTCTATTATATTTTGCAACAAATGTGTGTTTTGTTACATTAAATGAATATTAAATGACTAAAACATGTATGTGCATACACACTCACATTTTATATATACCGAACAACTTAATTTTTTTTTTTTTGCTGACAGGGAATAATATATTCCAAACTTTAACATAAACTCAATTGGTTTCTTCCATTACTTTAAAATTTATTCTCCACTTAGCCAGTATCTTGTGCTTTTCGCTCAGGCTCTAATAGGATCTGCTTCATGCAATACATCAAGATATTTTCATTAAAAATCAATAATTGAAGTAAACTTTAAATAATGGAATATTAAGTCTTATATAATTTTGCAAAGTATACTACATCACTTTACTGTGGTGCTGGGGATTGAACCCAGGGGCATTCTACCCCTGAGCTACACCACCATCCCTATTTTATTTTTTTATTTGGAAACAGGGTCTCATTAAGTTGCTGAGGCTGGCTTTGAACCTGCGATCCTCCTGTCAGCCTCCCAAGTACTGGGATTACAGGTGTGCACCACCACATCCAGTTACTACATCACTTTAAACAGTGACAAAACAGGATAATTCCCTCTCCTCCAAATTTGTATTTTTCACTTGCTTAATTAATTATTCCTATAGTTGGTTAAATACACTGGATTTCCATGTGCTTTAAAGAGTAAAATATTAACACCAATATCAATACTGCTGCTTTGTGATCTTTGTACCTGTAATATTGATTAAAAGTCAAATTAACATGGAGAATCAAAATGCATATTTAGAAAGATTTATAATTTAATAGGATTAGCAATGCTCTGCCATTTGTTGTAGCCATACATACACAAATGGAAATTTTTAGAATTATTTAACAGACTAAGAAATGGAGGTAATGTAAACATCAAAACATAAATGACAATATTATATACCTGTGCACTGACCAAAGTATGTAAAAAAATATACTTTAGGGTTTACTCTCTTTTTCGCCATTATTTAAAAATATGTGGGGAAATCCATATGCATCCCAGATTCCATGTGTTCAAATATAAACTCACTTTGACCTAACAGATCTGATGCTCCTCTGTGTTCTCCATTCAGTGGATAACATTACTGTTATGGTTATATATAGAATGTTCCCTGAAGAGCTCATGTATTAATGTTCAGAGTTGATGTAATTAAGTGATGAGAGTTATAATCTCATCAGTGGATAAATACAATCTAATGGATATACTGGGTGATAACCTAAAGAGGTGGGATGTGGCTAGAGAAGGTGCCTCCCTGGGGTGTGGCCTTAGGGACTGTGCTGGTATCTTTGAATTCCCTGCTCTCTTGCTTCCAGCCTCCATGATGTGAGAGCAGAGCCTTGCTCTCTCCCTCTCTCTGCTTCCTGCTGCCATGCCCTGAGCTCCACAGATGTAATCCAGTCTTGACATGGACTGAAACTCCACGATCACTAAGAAAACTGTGAGCAAACAAATCTTCCTTCCTCTAAGGTGTGTGCTAAGTCTTTTTGGATTATAACAGTGAGAATGTTGACTAAGACAATTACCATGAACCCAGTTAACTGACCAGAGACCTGGATGCCATCCTTTACCCCTTCTTGTCCGTCACCTGATTCCTGGTCAATCACCAAGTTCTATATTTCACACTTATTAAATATTTTTGAATCACCCCTTTTTGTTCCATTATGACCAACAAATGTGTGGTTTAGAAAACTTCTCTCACCTGGATGGTTTCAGAAACTTCCCCAAAGATATCCCTGATTCCACTGGACCCCACTTGTATTATAGCCAGAGTGATCTCATAAAATGTAAATCTACCTATACCAATTTGATTCTTACAAACCTCCTAGGGTTCCCCATAGGCCTGATATAAAAGTGTGACTCTTCAACATGATGAAAAAGTTCTTCATGATAAGAAATCTCCTTCTCTCTTCAGCCTTCTCTACTGCCATTCCTGTTCCTCTACTCCTGTCTACCCCTCAGAGTGCAGCAGCAGGTCTTCTCTCTGCTCTCCAGCCTCTGTATGTGCTGCTTCTTATGACCAGAGTCTTCTCCCCTTGTAAATTGCACCACTCAACAGGCCCACTGCAATCCATCTTGTAGATCCCCTTCCTCACAAGTTCTTCCCTTGCAACCACAAGTCGGTTAGGTAGGTTAGGGGCCTCCTTCATGCTGTGCTAATATCACACACCCTGCAACGCATCTTTCAAATCATATGTAGGACACACAGCACTATGGACATCTTTGATTTTTCCACCAGACTGTGAGCTCCAGAATGGCTGGGGCTCTTTTCCTGCCTTGAGGACCATGGAATCCCCTGGGTCTAGCGCAGTGCCTGGTTCCTCATACATGCTCATAATAATGGCTGAAAAAATACATGTTAACATGTGGAAGGGAACATGGTTGCTAAGCCCTGGGACTGTGTAGTTATGGGTACATCAGAAATTTCTATCTTGTAATTTGGATCTGTTGTCAACTTATTTTTATTAGGTCTCTTTTGTTGTCTCAGAATTATACACACAATGAGCCAACATGTTGCAGCTGGGCCTGTGGGAGAAAGGGGAGGGGATTCTGGGCACACTTGGGTCTTCAATGCAGACAAGGGGAGGGTTCAGACAGGGAGCATGGGAAATGACATAAGGAAACCCCAAAGGGAAGGAAATCAAAGGGCCACCCAAGGCATGAAGTCCAGCTGTATTTCTCCACCCGGGCTTTCTCCTTCTAGATCACACCTGGAAGTGCCTAGAGCCATGATTCTCAAATGTTAGAGTGAACAGCACTCACCTGGACAGCTTCCTAAACACGCACCTCGGGTGATGCACATGCAGAGCTACTGCCTGCAACACTTTGAGAAATATCGTTCTAGTTGGGATTGAATGTGGTAGATATTTCCTTTACACTATGTAAGGGACTGAATCTTCTTAAAGGATGTAAAGAGGATAGATTACTAAATAAATAAGTTTGACTCCTCTGCCATAAGAACAACTGTGTTCCTCAAGACCCACAACATCACAGATCCTGTGGATCAAATTTGGTGGACAAATGAGCTTTTGGATGAATCCAAATCCCCAGAGTTTTCCCATATATAACTCTTGGTAAAGAGGCCCATGACCAGGCAGTTTATCAATGCCATCCTATCCAAAGTGCATTGTTTCTGTTGTTCCCAGAGAAATTTCCTGCTCCTTTTCCCCTCCTCTTCTTCCAAGTGGTCCATTTCCACTGGGGAATCAGTGTTTCTAAACCAACCCCAACTTTTGAGAGCTCTTGAGCTCTCCAACAGAAACAAAAGAGCAGAAAGAAAACTCTTGCCTTACCAGGGTCCAGAAAGGGCTGGCAATCGCCAGCAGCACCGTAGTTCAGCTCTTGAGGCCCTGCCTGTGGCATCCAGGCCTCTGGCACTGGGGCCTCCTGGACAGGTCCCATTACCTGGAGTGCAGGTGACTCCAGATGCATGTTTGGTGTCATGGGTACTGTTCCTACTGGTGCCAGTTCTTCCAAGAGCATGTCATGCATGTCGACCTGGGGGAAATATCAGAACACATCACTCTGCAGTCTAGACCCACTGGAAGTAAAGCTAGTTTAACCTCACTCTAAAGTAAAGCATTGCCCACTAGCAGTGCAATGATAGCCACACATGTCATTTTCAGTTTTCCAGGGGCCACAGGAAATAATGCATAAAGAGATAACAGAGGATAATCTTAATAGTATGTTGTTCTTGAATGACCATATCCAAACCATCAGATTTCAACATGTATTCAATTCAAACAATTGCCAAGAAGATATTTTACCTTCTTTCCTCTTGTTTAGTATGTCTTCTGCACGTGGTGTGTATTCTACACTCACAGCATATCCCAATTAGCAATGATCACATTTTAAGTGCTCAAGAGCTACGTGTGGTTAATGACTCCTGTACTGAGCAGAGCATATTTAGACCATTCAGAGGGGGAAATCTTATATGGCAAACCAAACCAAGAAGACAGAGAAAGGAAGGGAAACCAGAAACCCCTGTTACTCTAGGGAGGCAGGGGCCTTGGGAAGATGCCTGTTCAGGCCTCTACCTGCCCTGAAGCCCACAGCTCCTGCAGGGCCCTTCCCCGCACAGAACCCCCAGTGCCCCTGCTGTCCAGCTGGATGCACCTGTTCTCTTCTCCCAGACACACCATCCTCTGTGGGGCTACACACTCCCCAAATAGAGACAACATGTGGAGGTTCTGAACACAGGACACAGCACAGTGCCACTAACCTTGTGGGCTGTTTTGCATATGCTGGCAGGTACTGGCTATTGGGATTTTTTTTTTGCGATACTGGGAATGGAACCCAGGGGCATTCTACCACCGAGCTACACCACCAGCCCTATTTTTTTATTCTTTATTTTGAAACAGGTTCTCACTAGGTTGTGGAGGGCCTCACTAAATAGCTGAGGCTGGCCACGAACCTGTGATCCTGCTGCCTCAGCCTCCCAAGAACTGGGATTGCAAGCGTGTGCCACCACGCCTGGCTTGGCTATTGGGATTTAGTTATTGGTCCAGAGATGTGAGCATCACTCACAGTGCAAATTTTCTCAGGTTACTAGCCACTGTGGAATTCTCCCTCAGACAATCATGCTCATCAAAAGCACCTAGCAAGCTGGGCATGGTGGTGCATACCTATAATCATAGTACTTGAGAGGCTGAGACAGGAGGATCACAAGTTCAAGACCAGCCTCAGCAACTTAGCGAAGAATCTCAGCAATCTAGAAAGACCCTGTTTCAAAATAAAAAACAAAAAGGGCCAGGAGTGTACCTCGGAGATAGACTGTCCCTGGGTTCAATCCCCAGGTTCACCAAATGAAAAAAAGTACCTGGTAAGGAAAACATCCTGCTGATCAGACACAAGAAACTTTTGCATATTTTAGCGTGACCTAAGATTTCCTAGGAATACCCAATTGTGCAAATCAAAGGAAGACTCCAGGACCAATTGTTCCCATGGACAAAACTTGTTTGCCAGTTGGGGAAAACACATGACAATCAGCAACACTGCTCATAGTACTTAGGACATATTGGTCTGAATTCCTGACTGTTCCATCAAAGTGACTCTAAGCAGAGATGCAGGCATCTGACAACTTCCTGAGGTCTTCTCATGAAGTCAAGGCCAAACATTTTTATGCAGAAATGCAGAGTCGTTTATAATAAACTGCATTCCTTTTCCTTTATATCCTTTGTAAACTCTACTTGATTTAGGGTCAATAAACTGCTTTTGTAAAGAGCTAGATTGTATATATTTCAGGCTTTACATGCAATATTTATTCTCTCATTTCTTCTCCTTCCTCCTATATTAAAAAACATACTTTAACAAAGTAAAAATCATTATCAAGTCACAGGTAATAATAGGCTAAGGCCAAATTTGGCCTTAAGGCCATAGAGCAATATACTAACGCTTTTGTTTGATGCATGTAGGTAGTATAGTGGTTTAGATTTGGGGTGTCCCCCAGCCCTCAAGGAAATGGGGTGGCAATGTTGGAAGCAGGGCTTGATTGTAATCTCAGCAGTGGATAATGGATTTATCTGGGTGATGGCCCAGGCCAGTAGGATGTGGCTGGAGAAGGTGGATCCCTGGGGCTGTGGCCTTGGGGATTATATATGGTTCCTCCTCCCCTCACTTGCTCTCTTGCTTCCAGCCTCCATGATATGAGAGAAAAGCCTTGTGCTTTCATTCTCTCCGCTTTCTGCCACCATGTCCTGAGATCCAGTCCCTGGCCTCACATGGATTGAACCCGGAACTTCTAAGGAATCTGTGAGCAAACAAATCTTCTTTCCTCTAAGTTACATGGTCAAGTCTTTAGATTATAGCTGTGAAAATGCTGACTAATACAGGCAGTTTATGTTTTTTGTAAATTTCATGTGTGTATAGTAAAGGAGTCATTACAAAATATGTCTATCGGAAGGGGAGATAAGGTCTGATAGGTTTGAGATTCACTGACTTAGATGCTGATTACAGCAGAAAGGAAACATGAAAGGGCCTGTGGAGAAATCTTGGAATGATGCATAGACAACATGGCCTAGATCCAGCTGCCACACAATCTCTTTCATTCTAATAACAAAGACCCCAAATTCTTTTCTTACCTGCTGCTCAGGTATCTCAAGTTCTCTCTGTAAATCTTCTATCAGTGACACAACTCTTTCTCTATTCTCTGGGCAATGTTCCCTCACCCAGGTCTCTATCTCCGTGGGAAGAATAGTGAGAAATTGCTCCAGCACTAGCAGCTCCAGGATTTGTTCCTTAGAACGCATCTTTGGCTTCAGCCATTGACAGCAAAGCTCCCAGAGTTTGTTGAAAGCTTCATGAGGCCCGGCTGCTTCTGTGTACTGGAACTGCCTGAAGCGCTGGCGGGACACTTCACTCTCATTGTCATAGTCTTGTAGCACAGAACCCTGATTCAAGGAGGCCTGGATCGCACAACCTAGGGCCACAGCCATTGCCCTTTCCAGCAGTTTACAGTTTTTCTGGGATCTGTGGGCAATGGTTCCAGTTGGTTTCTCTCTGCAATAATCAGGGGAGCCACCTGAAGCTGAGGACAGGAAAAAATGAAAAAGGAAAAACAGCAATGGTTACAAGAGGGCATATACACTGCCCCTATTTATTTGTTTTTACCAAAGACCTATATAAGCAGTTCATAATCCTTCTGGTTATATTGAGAATCTGATGAAAGCTGAGGACTTACTTGTGAGAAAAATAGACATCATATCCAATTCTGCATACATCTCAAAAGTTTACAGAATCTCAAAGTTTATCTATATACCCTCTAGAGTTGTGCTGTAAAATAAGGTAACCAGTAGTACTATGTGACACTATGTTTAATTAAAAATTCAGATTCTTGGTCATGGTAGCTAAAATTTCAAGTGCTCAATAAATATCACTGCCAAAAATTTTATTGGACAGCTCTACTCTAGAATTTCACACCCGAAGGCTAAGAACCCTGCCCTTAAACAAGCCCCCATAGGTGTGCTGACATTTAACACCATTCCCTAATTACAACTGTCTAATGTTTCTGAATACATGGAGGTATCAAAAGAACTGGAGGATTAACTGTGAATAACTGAATGTCCATCTAACTTTCATACCCTTTAATAGCGCCTTCAATCAAAGTGAATTTAGGTAGAGCCATGCTTTGGCAGCAAATCATCAGTCCCTCATTATTCCCATTCAAGGTATTTATAGTTCAGCCTATATCACTAAGATCCTCATCCCAATCCTCATCCTGTAATATCATTCCAAGTGGCTCTCCTATGAAAAAAAATACACTGTGATATGGCAGTTTAACAGGAACTTGCTCTGCATTCATAATGGACACTTAAAAAGTTCATGCCAGATTCCAGGTACTGTTCTAAGAATCCTGCATATATTAGTTCAATTAACTCTCACGCAACATTAGGGGCTCCCTACTAGTGTTATCTCTTGAATGCAGATGAAGGAATGGAGGTGTGAGGCTGGGAGAGGGGGTTGAATTAAGTTGTCCAATGTCACATGGCAAATACCAGAGGGAAATGCTTATAAGATTAGAATCCATAATCTCCTGCATTTAAGAAGTCTTTAAAAACACCAAAATGTTCTTAGAACAATCTCTGAAGTCACAGAGGTGGACACATACATGTCTCCACAGGTCTCAGGACCTGTACTTGCCCATGCACTATGGGGTCCTCTCTCTCTGCATTTGCTGGAACAGCTCCTATACCTGTCCTCTTCCCTCGGGGAATTCAAGAAAAAGAATATTCATGACTCACTTCCCACCCACAGATAACCAAAATTGAAACTGTGTCCCCATATCACCCCTTATCATGATGGTAGCTCAACTTTAGGGCAGATAGATTTAGGCGTGATAACCTGCTATCCGTGTGGTCCTAACACCCAATGCCTCTCTCTGCAGCATGTGCATAATCATAGCATCGACTTCATAAAATATCCTGCCCAGATCCAATTGCATGGAAAGCGAATAGCAGCGTGCTTGGCACCAGGGAAGGGCTCAATTAAGTTTATTGCTGGTCACGACTCCTTCCCAGGAAGCTTCTACTTTCCTGAGCCTAGGCATCTAACCGTTGCTGGAGGACATCCAGGAACTGCAGTTTTTTGGCCATGGACCCACCCGTTAATGCGCTCCAGCTTCACAGCTGGCCAGCCCTCCCCTAACTGACCCAAAATCTTCCACCACGTCTACCAGGGAAGTGACCCTCTGTGTTTCTTTCCATCGGACCTTCCCAGTTAGAAGTTCAGTTTGTTAAGGGATTAGTGGTTTCCCCCCGAATCTCCCTATAGTGAACCCGTCCTCACAGGGCCTACGAGTAAAAAGATGTGAGAAAAGAGGGCACTTGGGGAACGACAAGAGTGACATGTCCCTGAAAAGTCTAAAGACGGGTTTTAAATCGGATGCGGGCGTCGCGGGCGCGATCGCTGATCCCTCCCGGATGAGGAGGTCCCGCCGCCCAGAGGGGCACTCCCAGCCTGGGAGGACTCCCAGGAAGGCCTGGCCGGGTCGCAGGGAGCGGCGGCGGGGTCCCTGAGCGGACAGGGGCCCGCCGCCCCTCGCTGCTCCGGCGCCCGCCGCTCGGGGCACATCTGGAATTCGCCAGTTCGCGTGGCCCGGGCGGGCGAAAGGAACCCCGCTACCCACGCCCGCGCCCCAGGGACAGCCACGCCCTCTGGCCGCTCCGGGACTCACCGCCTCAGCGCCCACAGCTCTCCCAAGCTCACCGGCAACTGCCCAGGGCGCAGGCGCGGGGCCGCGCAG
>PVJS01050442.1:0-14316 GCA_004027185.1 Glis glis | reverse complement strand
ACCACTGAGACACACCCCTAGCCCTATTTTGAAACAGGATCTAAGTTGCTGAGGCTGGCGGCAAACCCGCAATCCTCCTGTCTCGGCCTCCCAAGTACTAGGATTATAGGCGTGTGCCACCGCAACTAGCTATCTACGGGATCTGAAGGTGAGTTTGTGACCCAGGTCACAGCTTGCTAGTAATATAACTACTCACTGGAACCCCAGTCTTTTCCTATCCCATTGCACCCCAAGCCTTAGTCTGTAAATAGATCACCTATCCAGCCAACTCGGCTCTGCAGAGCAGGATAGACACCCTCTCAGGCCCTTCAACACAGGGCCAGGGCTAGGCTTTCCAAGCAAGCAGCCGGAAGCCCTCTCTCCACTGCAGAGCCCTGAAAAGTCGTTCCCAATAGAGGCAACTAGAGCTAAAGAGAACCGGAGGCAGGGTGGCAGCTGATGCCGGCTAGCAAAGCTTGGCTTCCAAGCTCAAACACAAAATTGACTTATATTTTTAACTTATAGTTATAACAGATGGAAATTCAAACCTGAGGAACAGAGGAAGAGACTGGAACTAACAGCATAGTAAGCCAGGCCTGGGAGGTGCTTCTGAGCCCCAATCCCACCAGTGACACGGTCCCAACACAGGACCCGCCAAACAGCATACCTGGCAGACACCCAATGCCACAGAATCACAAAATAAAGACCGCAGTTGGTGCAAAGCCAAATGTTCAAAAACCCACCTCCGCAGATTTAAGTCTGCTTAACAAGAGAAAAGACTAACGATTCTAATGTAAGGATCACCTTTTAGGTGAAAATCAATAAGCAAGTTTTTATACTATTTTTTGTTAATGAACAGCCATTACCCCTGCAAGGAGTAGAAGCCTCTGCCATCCTGAGCAACAGCACAGAGCTCGCAAGCAGCCATCCCATCCCGGGAAGCCAGGCGCTGGGTCTACTCACCTCCCTCCACCACCTGGCTGTCAAGGCCGCCTCGCCATTGCACACCAGCCTTAGGAGCAGCTGGGCAGCCTCCCAGCGTGGCCCGCCCGGTGCCATCCTTAAGTCTCCAAACCTAAGCTAAGTCCCACCTGCCAACCTCTCCTCTAAGAAACCTTGCCTGGCCAACAGACAGCAGGGTGGAGCTGAGGTTCTAGAAAGATCCACCCAAGCAGAGCAGGACAGGGGCTCTCCCCTTCTCTCACTATCGTGCAATTCAAGACAGTGAAGGAAACGGAAGTCAGGAGAAATGCAATCATATTTTACAAATAATAAATTTATTTTCAAATCCTGAATGATAGCCAAATTACAATTGCCTCTAGGTGTATCTTACTGCTTTACAGGGGATTAAAAAAGACATAGTCAAGCCAAGTCACTCGGACACCAGGCTGGGGACGGTCATGTGGATGGATGGGTCCAGCCACCTCCCGCGGCGCGGCGGCTCCTCGGCTGCTCTGCAGCACCGGCCGAGCTCCTGCACCAGGAGCTCCTCCTTCCTTTGTAGCCGAGACTGGCTCAGCAGAGCTGGCCCAGGGTCCTTGATGTCACAGATGAAGGCCACAGATGAAAGGGCTTTGTCCACAGCCTTGGGGCGTTCCCGCCAACACCTGGCTGGCGCCCTCTCCTCCCACAGCCTCAGCTCACAGCCCGAAGCGGGCTGGCGTGCGGCGGGGCGTCATGGGCTCCCCCTGCTCCTTCCGGCCTGGAGTATAGATCTTCGTGGACCTGGAGACACAGAAAGGGGGATAGGAAACACACTGCTCCTTTTTTTTTTTCTGGTGGTACTGGGGTTAAAGCCAGAGGCATTCTACCTCTGAGCTTCCGCCACCTCAGCAGACCACCACTCTGGCTGTGTAATAAAGAACTGGACCCGCCTTCGTCCCCCGTCCCTGGGAGGAATCACCAAGGGACTGGAGTGTCTGCTGTTCGCGGTGGCCCCGTTGGACCACACCTGACAGTTGAGTACGATGAGCTGGCCTGGCCAGGAAGACCAACCACATGATTAGACTGGGCTTTGAACCCTGTGATATCGGCCTGACCGCTGGGGACAGGACGGGGACAGGAGACTGAGTTCACACACAGGGACCAGGACTCGATCACCCATGCCAATGTCACGAAACTGCAATAGAAGCTGAGCACTGACGCTCAGGTGAGCATCCCTGGCGGGTGACACCCTGTGTGTACCGTCACAATCAACATGCCAGGAGGGTAACGGCCTGAGGACAAAGGGAGCTTCACACGCGGGCCCTCTCAGGCCTCCCTCATGCGTCTCCTTGGCCGGTTCTGATTTGTACCCTTCTGCTATAATAAAACAGAAACCGTTGGCTATTGCGCTTTCCTGAGTTCCATGGGTCATTCTAGCAAATGATTAAACCTGAGCAAGTTCATGGGGATCCCCAAATTTGTAGCAGGTTGGTCAAAAGTGAGGGTGAGCCGGGCGTGGTGGCGCACGCTTATAATCCCAGTCCTTAGGAGGCTGAGATAGGAAGATTGCAGGTTCGCGGCCAGCCTCAGCTACTTAGTGAGGCCTCCGCAGCTTAGTGAGACCCTGTTTCAAAATAAAGAATAAAAAAATAGGGCTGGGGGTGTAGCCCAGAGGTAGAATGCCCCTGGGTTCAATCCCCGGTACCGCAAAAAAAAAGTGAGGGTGACCTCCAAACTTGCAGCTGGTATTTGAGGTGAGGGCAGACCTGTGAGGGACTGTGCCCTTAACCTGTCAAGTGTGGCCGAACTCCAGGGACCAGCACAGAGAGGGAAGCCTGAGGCTCTCTCCTCCCCTCTCCACTATTTTTCCCACCCCCCAGCTTGCCGGTAAAGCTATCAGACCTGCCCTCGGGGCCCTGAACACACATGACGATGTCCAGGAACCGCAGGTGTGTAACCAGGCAAGTAAAGCTGTCTAGCCTCCTCCCGTGCCTCCACACGCGACCACCTAATGCAGAAGCAACTCTGTCACCGATTCACCTTTACACAGCAGCTTCTCCTAGATCATGACCCTGCGTCGGCCTGGTCCCCAGCAGCCTCCCGAGGCGGAAGCTCACCTGACGCTGCCCAGGGGGCTGCGCTTCTCCTGCTCCTGCCGCCGCGCCCGCAGCTGCTCCTCGGCCAGCGCCATCTCCTCCTCCATGGCGGACGCTTCCTCTTTGGCCCGACGGCGATTCTCCTGAGGAGGGGCAGAAGGGACCATGTCTGAACCCCATGCTTGCTGCAGAGGACCCGCTCTCAGAGGCGGGGCGGCAGGGCTCCTGTCCCAGCACCAAGGCCGCCTTCGCTTGTGCAGCCCAGGCCTGCTTTATTCACTGATTCAAGAAAGAGTGGACGCCTCAGTCCTAAGTCAGTCACGCCACTGCACTCCACTCAGACCAGCTAGGTACATACATTTTTCTTTTCTTTTTTCTTTCTTTTTTTTGCAGTACTGGGGATTGAACCCAGGGGCATCCTACCTCCAGGCTACACCCCCAGCCCTATTTTTTATTCTTTATTTTGAAACAGGGTCTCACTAAGTTGCAGAGGGCCTCACTAAGTACCTGAGGCTGGCCACGAACCTATAATCCTCTGGTCTCAGCCTCCCGAGTACTTGGATTGCAAGTGTGCACCACCACACCTGGCTCCTATTTTATCTTTATTTTGAAACAGGGTCTCACTAGGTTGATGAGAGTCTCACTACTTGCTGAGGCTGTCCTCAAACCTGTGATCCTCCTGTCTCAGTCTCCCAAGTACTGGGATTACAGGCATGTGCCACCACACCCGGCTTTACATTATTTCTTTTTAATCAAGTTCACAACTATGCTGGGAGAACATTACCACCTGGCCGGGAAGGACAGTGGAGAGGAAGACGTGAGCCCAGTGTGGAGGGAACTATGCTACGGGGGAACAAAAGCCCAGCCACGCTTCGCCACCCTAAGTAGCGGGTATAAGTGACAGTCATGAATGGACACCAAATCCTTGCAGAGACAGGACGGCAGGCGGGGAATTTAGAACGGAGTTCAGGCTGACACCACCGGGGCCGTGAGCCAATCTGTGCACCATCAAGCGTGGCCACCTGACCCGACGTGCCTCCTGCTACCAGCTGGAAGTTCACGGCACCACACACACACGCATCCTCGCCTGACACAGGTCTTTAGAGTAATTACTAGGTGACAGAAAGCACACAAAGTAGAGGTAAAGTTACCCACCACCATGAGGAAGCGAAAGCCAAATATGTAATATGGAAGACTCTATGGGACAAATGACCTGATTGATCCAAAATATAAATGTCACTCAAAACAGTGGGGGTGGAGCCTGCTCTGGAATAAAAGTTAACACACACAACAACCAAGTGCCACCTTTGGATCCTAATTTAAGTAAATCAGTTGAGATGTTATCTCTGAGACAAACAGGGAAGCCTGGATAAAGACTGGAGACTTAGTGACATGAGGGATTAATTTTGTTAGGAGTGATAACAGCATGGATGTTACATTTTTAAAATAAATCCTTCTGCCAGGCATGGTGGTGCACGCCTGTAATCCTAGTACTTGGGAGGCTGAGACAGGAGGATTTCAGGTTCGAGGCCAGCCTCAGCTACTTAGCAAACTTAGTGAGACTAACCCTGTTTCAAAATAAAAAATAAGCCAGGCACAGTGGTGCACGCTTGTAATCCCAGTACTTGGGAGGCTGAAACAGGAGAATCTCAGGTTCAAAGTCAGCCTCAGCAACTTAGTGAGATCCTGTTTCCAAATTAAAAAAAAAAAATAGGTCTGGGGTGTAGCCTGGAGGTCAAAGGCCCCTAGGTTCCATCTCCAGTACAATAAATAAATAAATAAAAATAAAAATGGCTGGGGCAATCCCAACCATCACACACAAAAAACAAAAAGTTCTTTTAAGCTGGTGTAATGGTACATGCCTGTAATCGCCGCCACTCAAGAGGCTGAGGCAGGAGGATCACAAGTTCAAAGCCAGCCTGGGCAACTCAGTGAAACCATGTCTCATCATAAAATAAAAAGGGTTGGAGATGCAGCTCAATGGCAGAGCACCCCTGGGTTCCAGCCCCAGTACCAAAAACAAAAAAGACATTCTTTTAGTCACAGATATATACTTCTGAAATAAGCTTTTTTTTTTTTTTTTTTTTGCGTGGAACTGGGGGTTGAACCCAGGGGCATTCTACCTCTGAGCTACACCCCCAGCCCTATTTTTTTTATTTCTTTATTTTAAAACAGGGTCTCACTAAGTTGCAGAGGGCCTAAGTAGCTGAGGCTGGCCACGAACCCGGATCCTTCCATCTCAGCCTCCCAAGTACTGGAATTACAAACATGTGCCACCACACCCAGATTGAAATAGGCTTTAAAATGGCTATTAGAGGGGAAAAATGGCTATGTGGGGGATGAGGATAAGAGAAATAGGATTGATAGAATATCAACAATTATGAAGGCAGGAGATGAAGGCATGGTGGCCTGTTTACACTATTTTCCCACTGTTAAGAATACGTGGACTTTTCAATAATTTCTCTTTTTTTTGCAGTACTGGGGATTGAACTCAGGGGCATTCAATCTCCAAGCTACACCCCCAGCCCTATTTTACTTTTATTTTGAAACAGGGTCTCACTAGGTTGATGAGAGTCTCACTACTTGCTAAGGCTGTCCCCAAACCTGCAATGCTCCTGTCTCAGCCTCCCAAGTACTGGGATTATAGGCGTGCGCCACCGCACCCAGCTAATAATTTCTTTTTAAAGGCTCAGCAGACCAAGCCACGGGAGTGGTGGGGGGAAATCAGACAGACTGGGCTGGCTGGATCCCAGCTTTTGTTTGGAGGGAGAAACAAAGGATCCGTCTTCAATTCCAGGATGAGGGACAACTGACCCCACAGACAAACATCACCCCCACAGGAAGTGCGGGGTCCTTACCTGCCGCGACTTGCCCGCCTGCTTCACACTGTAGAACATGGGGCCCAGCTCCGCCAGCCACTCTCCGTCCACCGCCGTCACGCACTGCATGTACTCCTGCAGGCAGAAGGGCAGCGGGGCGGAGGTCACAGGGGCCAGTGTCCTCCCAGAGTGTGCCACCAGCAGGAGCCACGTGAGAAGGGCCCACACCCAGTGTCAGGGCGGGGAGAGCCCCGGACACTGAGACTGTCATCCTTCCTCCTACCCAAGTTCCCCTGTGCTTGAGAAACACCCCCCCATGCCAGAGAAAAGGCCGTGTCCTGCAGAAGGCCCTTCTAGTGACACCAAGAGATCACTCATCCAAACGGTGAGTAGGAAACATCCTGCCCTGCGAAGAAGAGCACGCGGCCCCGGCCCCCGGGCCGGAAGCCCGCACTGGAGGCAGCACGGTCACAAACCTTGGTGGTCATGACCAGCTCATGATACACGATGTAGTCCGGGGTGTAGCCCATTCCGAAGAGGGAGCTGGTGGGGTGCAAGTGGCAGGGCATCCCTGTGCGGATGTTCACGTACTCCCCGATTCCCTAGGGGAGACACACAGGCGAGGGGAAGAACCGGCCCCCACACGGGTTCCACGCGGGAAGAGGGCCGAGCTTCCAGGGCTCCCAGGACTCACCTTGAGCTTGGCCGCCTGGTGGAAATACGCAGCGCAGATACACTTCCGGACAATGTCCCAGTCGGTGCCACACGAGGCCAGGCTCATCCGCTGCTGCACCATGATGTCCTTGAGCTGGGCCCGCACCTCCCGGACCTAGAGCAGGACACAAGCAAACCAGGATGCAGCCCTCCGTCCCCTCCCTCCGCCCACCGCGACACCCTGCTCATCTGCCTGCCGCCCCACCTTCCGCATGGCCTTGGCGTGGATGAAATGGTCGTTACACCAGATGGTAGAGTAGTTGTTGTTTTTCCACTGCAGGTAGACGTTCAGGTAGGTCAAATGATCACTCTCGGGGACAGCAAACTTCTCCCGGATCTGATCGCTCTCCTCCTCTCGGCCCTTGGGAGGGAAACAGGACCTTTACTGCGGCCATGGGGGAATCAGGCCCAGCACGCATATCCTGGGGATTCTCACACTACCACCTAACCACATGTAACTTTAAACACATCAACTGTTGCCTAATGATATGAAATAATTATTATTTCTAATAAGTTTGGCGTGGTAGTGGCACACGCTTGTAATCCCAGTACTTGGGAGGCTGAGACCAGAGGATCCGGATTTACAGCCAGCCTCAGCTACTTAGTGAGGCCCTCTGCAACTTAGTGAGACCCTGTTTCAAAATAAAGAATAAAAAATAGGGCTGGGAGTGTAGCTCAGAGGTAGAATGCCCCTGAGTTCAATCCCCAGTACCACCAAAAAAAAAAAAAAAATTGAAGAAGAAGAATTTCTAATAAAATATGCTAAAATGTGAGAGTTCAAGCACAATCATACTAGAAGACAAAGGTCGCCCTGGCAAATTTGTACAACACTGATCCAGCCCACCTTTCCCCCTCCCCCACCCGCCTAACAGAAGACAGCAAAATCGTGCTTCAGAAACTCTGACTCCTGCCCCTTCACTCTCCGCGCCAGCACCCCCTCAAGCCTTGGAGAGGGCCAGCTGGCCGCCCCTCCCTACCTTGGGCCTGTAGAAGATGGCAGGGACGGAGAGCATGGAGACGATGAGCAGGATCTCAGAGCTGCAGCCCATGTCGCAGGACACGATGAGCATCTTAGACAGGGCCGGGTCCAGCGGGAACTCCACCATCAGCCGCCCCGTGGAGGTGAGACCACCTAGGAGAAACAAGCGAGCCAGACATGTAGTAGAGGAGCCAGGCGCCAGCACCCTGGGGCCACCACCACCCGGGGCCCGCACCTGTGTTGTCCAGGGCCCCCAGGATCCAGAGCTGGTACATGGAGTTGAGCATGTTATCCTCCGGGGGCGGGTCCATGAAGTGGAACTGCAGCAGGTCCTGCACCCCCAGCGACTTGAGCAGCAGCACCACATTGGCCAGGTTGGTCCTCTGGATCTCGGGCACCGTGGTGGTCAGGAGTTCATTCTTGTAGGCACTCTGTGTGTAGAGCCTGCGGGGAGAAGACCCCGATCCTGCTGCCCCTGCACCGTGCCGCCGCCAGGACTCTTAGCGGCGCCTGGCTGCCCGCGGGGACCTCGCGGTGGAAGACCAACACTATTCCAACCTCTAAGTGTACCCCACGGCAGCCAGCAAATCCTGAGGCTGCCAGGGGAGTTGACTCACTCCTTCCCACCCACACCAACCGCATCCTGCCCACTCCACTCCTCTGCCGGGCCTTCTACACACCTGCTTCATTTCTTAACCTAAGTGCCTGGGACTAGAGTTAGGACAAGGTTTTCTCTTAATATCCTTCTGTATTGATTGAATTTCTATAATGAATACTTTTTTATCAGAAAAAAAGGAATACTTGGAAAAATGCAAAAGAACCAGTGACGTCATCGGCTCAGATCCGTCCTCTGAGGGCAGCATTTTGTGATCTTCCACTGCAGGGACACCCCCTGCCTCATGCCTCAGAGCAGCCTGGAAAGGCTACTCCTCCTCCTTAGCAGCATCACAGTGACAGCCCAGAAGAGGCCGCGGTCTGGGGATCACTCTGGGGCCAGCACCCCGCCCAGCCCGGGCTCCATGCTCAGCAACCCCAGCGCTGCCCCGGACAGCAGGCTAGCACAGGGCTCCTACCTGAAACACTGACCTGGGCCCGTCCTGCCGGCTCGCCCGGACCTCTGGTTGGCGTTGGCCTGGCTGATGGGGTAGATCTGCAGAGCGTCCATGCCAATCCTGGGGTTGAAGACCTAAGAGGGGGCAGAAAAGAGAGGGTTTAGAATGGAAAGGGGGGCAAGGGAGGCAGCCCTGAGACAAAGCGAGACAAACTCCGGCAGCCACAGAGGAAGCGCCTTAGCAATGCAGGCAGCCAGCCTTTTGGAGCCAGGAGCCTCAAGAAGTAATCTCATAAACACCTAAAGGAGTTTGCCCCATAAACAGCAGCTCTGTGATCTCTAGAGAGCTACTTAAATTATCAACCTCTTCGAATTACCGCAAGGATTAAATGAATCAAGTGCATGGCAAAACCAGCACTCACTGAACGCTGGCCTAACGGCACCACTGCTGCGTGTGCTGCTCCCTTCCAGGGCAGGGGACGAGGGCCTGACTCCAACCCTGAGTAGGAGCTCCCTTCGGCGAACACCCAGGGCCCCACCTCCCCCCTCCTCCCCTTACCTTCAGTTTGCAGTAACCAGAATCGATAACGAACATGATGCCGTCAACAGTCAGAGACGTCTCCGCAATGTTGGTGGCAACGATGCACTTCCGAACGCCATCTGGAGCCTAGGACCAAGCATGACATGCAGGGGGGGAAACTGAGACCCTCGGATGGAAAGACTGCATGGCAGGAGCGCGCCCACCCCCCCCAGGAAAGGAGCACCCCTCCCGCTCGCCTCCTTTGGGAGACAGCAGGAGATACCCAAAGGTGGGACCCAAAGCAGATGCTCCTGTTGCCGCACCTTCTGGAAGATTTTGGCCTGGAGGTCAGAGGGCAGCTGGGAGTAGATGGGCAGCACAGCCAAGGCGGGCGCGTTCTCCAGCTCCTCCAGATGTTCCACAATCTGGTCCGAGGTCACCTGAAGGCACCGGGAGGAACCATGAGACTCTAGAGCCCCGAACTCTCACACGGAGGACACACCCCTTCACCACGTGGTGACCAGGCACGCACCTCAATGTCCTCTTGGCCGGGCATGAAGATAAGGATGTCCCCGGGGGCCCCCGACAGGTGCACCTGCAAGGACTGCTTCACTGCGGCCTCCACGTAATCCTCCTGCGGGGTCTGCAACACCAGCCAGACAGTCAGAGGGGAGCATCGCCGCGGGCCAGGCGTTCCTCTGGGACCCCACAGCCTGTCACTGGTCCCACTGCAGCAGCGCAACTTCAGGCTGCCCCATGTATGAATGGGCTGGCTGCGAGGCCCTGCAAGAAGTCCTGGTGCCTCCCCAGGCCCGCGCTTCAGCTCCAAAGAAGCAAGAACACAAAACCCTCCCAGAGCACAGTCCTGTGTCCCCCACTTTGCCCCACACCACGCCCCAAATCTTCCCCAACTCAGCACCCCACCCCAGCTAGCTTCTCATTAGAGAAGGGCGTGGCACGGAGGGTCGGTTCAGGGAATGGAGGCTCAGTACCTTGCTGAAGAGGATGTCAACAGGGAAGGTGCGACCAGGGATGTGGAAGATGGGAACATTCCCAAAGAAGGCAGCAAACTTCTCGGCGTCCATAGTGGCCGACGTGACGATGAGCTTCAGGTCTGAGCGCCGGGCTACAACCTAAGAGAAGAGGCCGCTCAGAGGCTCCGCCCTCCAGGCTCACCGGCATTATCCCCAAATAAAGCAGAAGCCAAAGCTGGCAAACCGGCTTCTTAGGTTTAACAAGCCTAAAGATGGAGCCGAAGCCAAGAAAACCACAGGGCTCAGCCGAGCAAGGACAGAGTAGACTACAACACCAGGGCTGAACCCAGCGACCCAGAGGCTCCTGGGAAACCCAGGCCTGCTGGAGACCCTTTCAGCGTCCTGACGGGTCCCAGGCCACTGATAGCACCTCAGTCCCTGGCTCCTGGCAGTCACTGGTCAGAGACCCAGGGGTGCCCAGGGATGGGCCTTGCCCTCACCTCCCGCAGCAGCCCAAAGAGCACGTCGGTGTTGAGGGAGCGCTCATGGGCCTCGTCCATGATGATGGCGCTGTAGTGGTCCAGGTCGGCTTCCCGGAGGGACTCCCGGAGCAGGATCCCGTCAGTCATGTATTTGATCAAGGTGTTTTCTGAAGTGCAGTCTTCAAAGCGGATGGCGTAACCCACCTGGAGGTCAGAGATGGCACGGAGGCTGTGGCCACCAGCTCACCGCTGGAACACCACCCCCAGGGCCAGGCCTCAGCAGACCACGCCTCCCAGGAGGAACGGGCAGAAGACTCCAGGGCTCGCACCCACTCACCTCCTCACCGAGGTTCCCCCCCATCTCCTCGCTGACTCTCTTGGCCACCGACATGGCGGCCACACGCCGGGGCTGGGTGCACCCGATCATCCCGTAGTCCGTGTAACCATCCTCGTGCAAGTACTGGGTCAGCTGAGTGGTCTTGCCACTCCCTGTCTCCCCGACCACGATCACGATGCTGTTGTCTCTGCAAGGAAGAGCAGTCAAAATCGGAGCGGCCGCAGTGGGGCCCACGCCAAGACACCGCTGCCACTTCCTGTCGCCGTGACCACCTAGCCAAGGAGCACGCTTGCTTAGAGAGGAGCGCTGCGAGCTACCACCTGAAATGCCTGGACACGGTGAGGTTTAAACAGGTGCAATAAACCAGAATGATACCATCTTGTTACTTTATGCAGTGTAACCCAGGGCACTGGGTCAGGGGAAAACAAATGATTTCCCTTCTGCCTCAGACACGATGTGCAAAAGGAAAAGGGCTCCCAAGGAAACACAGAGGCAGAGGGGACCGCTCATTGGACCCTGGGAACCTGGGGCCTGGGTGACATTACCTGATAATAGTGAGCAGCTCTTGCTGCACAGCAAAGATGGGCAGATACTGCCTCTGCTCCAGGATCGACTTCTTCTTGGCAAACTCGCTGCTGGCTTCGCTCTTTTTCTTCATGTGATCCGCAAACTTCTGCTCTGTCCTGGGAACACACAGCAGCCTAAGCACCGTGCGTGACTTCCCGCTGTCCCTCCCGACTGGGTGACTGCCCCTCTTCCTGCTCCAGGAATGAGGATGACTTCGACAAGAAGCAATAAATCTCCAAGACACTAAGGCAGCCCGGCAAGCCGAGACTGTGAGAATCCATCACACAACACAACACCCGGGTCAAGCAGGGCTGCACTCCAATCTGCGGAGGTAGATTATGGAGTGGGAGATGCTCTGCCCTAAACGAAGTGTGACCGGAGAGGAGCCGAAATCACCCACCAGGTCACTAACTTGTACAGAACACCCTGAGCGATTTCAGCACAACACTTACAGGGCTAACAGCACGTGGGCTCCTAGAGGTACGGATGCAGAGCACACAGTGTGGGTCCGACTCCGCCCTCCTCTTGGCAGGGCAGCACAGCCCGAAGGCCTCGTGAGAACAGCTCACTCCCTATTTCCCTGCAGCTTCTATCGGAAGCACTCAATGTCTGACACGCGTCCCAAGACCCTGAAGCACCATGACATTTTCCCAGGTCAGCACGACCTGAGTCCACACACCCTCCCACCCCCAAGTCCCCAAGACACGTTCCCTCCCGCGCATCTGCCCACGCCCCATCAAGCTTCCCATTCCTAATTTCACCCAACGACTGATACCTAAGGGATTAAATTACCCAGAGACTAACAAGGGATGACCATACCACGTTCTCACGTGGGACATTTCACACAGGGTACAGACACTCGTGAACGCAGACGACAGTTCAGAAAGACGTGAGAGAATCCCAAGGAAGAGCGGCGGGAGGGACACTGGAGTCCAGCACCTGCCCCGTGCAGGAATCCCAACAAGCCGTGACCAGCATGTGCTCACTACACTATAAACACCCGATAATGCCGGGCGTGGTGGCGCACGCCTGTAATCCCAGTACTTGGGAGGCGGAGACCGGAGGATCCGGGTTCGCGGCCAGCCTCAGCTACTTAGTGAGGCCCTCCGCAACTTCGTGAGACCTGGTTTCAAAATAAAGTATAAAAATAGGGCCGGGGGTGTAGCTCGGAGGTAGAACACCCCTGAGCAAAATCCCCGGTACCACAAAAAAAATAAAAAAATAAACACCCGATAATATGGCCCTTCCTGTGTGGAGCCTCTGTTAAAATAGTTCTTCCCTACACTGAACTCAAATGTGACTAAGGGAACAAAATCAACCTTCTCCCCCTGAACACCCGAAAGCCTCACAATAGAACGGCCAGAGCACGGGCTCTGAAGAGACACTGTCTGGGTCTGACCCCAACGCCACCATTCAGTAGCCCGGTGACCTCAGACAAGTCCCCTACCTCCCCAGGCCTCATTCCACTCCTCCCACCGCACAGAGGAGGCTCCTAGGGAGTGGCAACAGGCCGGAAGATGAAGACGGTGGAAGAGACACCAGGAGGAAGGGCTCAGAAGAGACCAAACGATTCCAAGTGACATCTCATCGTTTTCCTGTGCACAAGCCACGAAGCCCATCAGTCCCACCACAGCTGCCCTGATCTCCAGAGCAAGCACGCTGCTGGCAGAGACCACCCACCTGTAGTCCACCTTCCCGTCTTCTGTCACACCTTTATCTGGCTCTTCCTCTTTTTTGACGCCCATTATGTCTCCCAGTTTGGTCCCAGCCAGTTCCCAGTGCTTATGCTGAGCCTGAAGAAGACAAGAAAACTAAGTCTATTCCATCTGGTAATATAACTGTGGGTGATAGAAACTCAAGCCCGGCTGACAACAGGCTTCGTCTAGCAGGTAGTAAATTCCCATGGGGTACAGCCAGGTATGGTGGCTCACACCTGTAATCCCAGTAGTTGGGAGGCTGAGACAGAAGGCTCGTGGGTTCAAGACCAACCTCAGCAACTTAATGAGATTCTCAGCAACCTAGTGAAACCTTGTTTTAAAAACAAAAGTTAAAAATGGGCTGATGCCGGGCGTGGTGACACACTTATAATCCCAGTACTTGGGAGGCTGAGATAGGAGGATTGCAGGTTCACAGCCAGCCCCAGCTACTTAGTGAGGCCCTCTGCAACCTAGTATGACCCTATTTCAAAATAAAGAATTAAAAATAGGACTGGGGGTGTAGTTCAGCGGTAGAATGCCCTGGGTTCAATCCCCAGTACTGCAAAAAAAAAAAAAAGGGCTGAGGATGTATCTCAGAAGTAGAATGCCCCTGGTTCAATCCCCAGAACCACACACACAAAAAAATTCCCACGAGGCACTGATGGCCCCAGCCACACATCCGAAGCCTCCAGCCCGCAGCTCCCCGAGCCCCGAGCCCCGTCACTGATGTAGCCAAGGCCCAAGTGCAGGAACACGGTGCCTCCCCAGAGCTGATTCTTGCTCCATGTCGTCTTCCAGCTTCCCCCTGGAATCCCACCCGTGCAGCCTAATGAGATTTTAAAAAGGAAGACGTGCACAGACGTCCCAGGCGCAGGGACTGACCCACCTTCTTGCGCTCCTTCTGCTCCCTGTGCTTCCGCACCGTCTGACTGCCTTTCCGAGCAATGATGGCCAGGTCAGAAGTGGCGTCCTTGACCGGGATCACGGGCTCGGGCTGCAGGGTGGAAGACGAAGAGCAATTCCCCACCGGCCACCAACGCCAACCTGCTCACGCCCTCGTGAAGGACAGCGGTGGCCACTAACGCCAGCCTGCTCACACCCTCGTGAAGGACAGCGGTGGCCACTAACGCCAACCTGCTCACGCCCTCGTGAAGGACAGCGGTGGCCACTAACGCCA
>PVJS01050441.1:0-14316 GCA_004027185.1 Glis glis | reverse complement strand
GAAGACATGTTCGAGCCCTGGCCGCCTCCCCTCGCTGTGCGGGACAAGGTGAACGCCTGGCTAAACGCCGTGGCGCAGCCCGCCCTGGAGACGCAGCCGGGAGCGAAGCCGTGTGCGGCCAACGGCCCGGGCTGGGCTGAGGCTCCGGCCGAGGGAGCGCGGCCGCGGCCCCTCCATGCCCGGAGGCCCGAGCCGGGAGCCGTTGGCACGGCCTCGCCAGGCCCGGTCCCCGCGTCAATCACCCGGCCTTGCGCAGAGTTGGGGGCGGAGCTCAGCGCGGGCGCTCTCGCGAGACGCCGCTCCTGAGACGCGAGCTCGGGGCGCTCGGGCCTGCGGGGAAGGGCTGGCTGGGGCTGGCGCTTGCTGTCTGGCGTCCACTGCTGAACGTCCAGGGGAAGCGCCGGCACTAGTGTGCCCTCCAGCACCCGCTCCCTTTGCTCTGTGGAGGAAGCGTGGCCATGGTAATGTTATGAAGAGGGCCATAAAAGGTTATCGTTTTGAGGTGGCTTGGGAAAGGGATATCGTCTAACTGCGGTGCTCTTGTTGGCAGAGAACATGGCGGCCCAGAGGGAATGGACCCCGATGGTGTCATCGAGGTAAGAAACGGGTGTGGGTTTTGAAGGTCTGGAAAGGTGAGTGTTTGCATCTTACTTATTTTATTGTTATTTTTAATTTACAGAGCAACTGGAATGAAATTGTTGATAACTTTGACGATATGAATTTAAAGGAGTCTCTTCTTCGGGGCATCTATGCTTATGGTTTTGAGAAGCCTTCAGCTATTCAGCAGAGAGCTATTATTCCTTGTATTAAAGGTAAAAGGAAACACTGGCATTTAAAAATGAAATCGCTGTTCTAGGTAGACGACGGTAAAAGGGAAAGTGACCTCTGGGGGACTACTAGCACCTATTTGTATTCCTTAAAGTGAAATGATGGCAATCATCTTTCGGGACTGACCTGAAATGAAGAGACTACTCATGCTGATCACTTATATATGGGCATAATTTATGTTCCAACTGGAATACATGGTGTGAAGTAGAAATTGACAATTGGTGTGGGATCGGTAAATATGTATCCTACTTTTTTTAGGGTATGATGTGATTGCTCAAGCTCAGTCAGGTACTGGCAAGACAGCCACATTTGCTATTTCCATCCTGCAACAGTTGGAGATTGAGTTCAAGGAGACCCAAGCACTAGTATTGGCCCCCACCAGAGAACTGGCTCAACAGGTATTGATAGTGTAGTTCAAAAAAACTGCTTGCGTGTTGCATAGGTTTCAGGTTTCACAACTGTGGAGAATTTAAAACTGTAAATTGGTCCTATCAGAGCCCTCTAATTGTCCATGCATGCAGGGAGTTCTTCAAAGTTAATCAGGATCTGGGTGTATAGGTATGGTTTGTAGGGTTTTGCACCAACAGATTGAGAGTACAAAGGTTTCTGTTTAGGGTGGACTAGATTGTACCCATTTAAAGGGAATGCAGTTGTGCAACATGAAAACTGCAGTGACATGTTATTTGACTGTCTCAGTAGTTTGTGATGCATCTGTTGCATGCTATGTTTTCAAAGCTCACTGCTATATTGGCTTTGAAGTAAACTCTAATAAAGCCTACAGCTTTATTAAGGTCAAGATTATAAGACAGTGCCCTATGGGAGAATAATTATATCAATAATTTACCTTAGAATTACAGAACTTGCTTCACTGTTTACACCTTTCTACACAGTGAAGAATGACATAGGGAATGTTATTTAATTGCCTAGCTGAAAAGTGGGGAAACAGGAACCCTGAGTATGACAAGGCAGAAGACATGAAGAGAGTTAGTTATATTGAAGCAGTTAGGTCAGTCTGCATTTTAAGCTTGGAAGTAGTTTTGTGCTATGCATGCATACAAGCTTTTGGCAGACCAGATTTTTGCCATTATGTTTTGGAAATTGGTCATAGAACTTATAATATAGGACAGTAAATACAGATTTTGGCTTTTTAGATCCAAAAGGTAATTCTGGCACTTGGAGACTATATGGGAGCAACTTGTCATGCCTGCATTGGTGGAACAAATGTTCGGAATGAAATGCAAAAACTGCAGGCTGAAGCACCACATATTGTTGTTGGCACACCAGGGAGAGTGTTTGATATGCTAAATAGAAGATATCTTTGTAAGTATTGTCCTAATTTAAGAGTACAAATTCTTAACTATTAGAATAAAAATTCAAATAACTTAAAGATAATACAATATGGCTTTCTTTTTAACAGCTCCAAAATGGATCAAAATGTTTGTTTTGGATGAAGCAGATGAAATGTTGAGCCGAGGGTTTAAGGATCAAATCTATGAGATTTTTCAAAAATTAAATACAAGTATTCAGGTAAGCTTTATTTCATGCTCAGGTTTGGTTTAATGCAGGTGAAGTTACAATATAACTGAAGTGTTTTATTGTCGTTCCCCCTGCTTAAAGTATTTGATACATTACTATCTCTGTCTAGTTCATACCATAATAAGACAGAGACGCTTGGTCTCAAACATTCTTCCTTGATTAAAGTTGTGCTTTGTACTGTATGACACCATATTATTGTCTATTTAAGGTTGTGTTGCTTTCCGCTACAATGCCAACTGATGTGTTGGAAGTGACCAAAAAATTCATGAGAGATCCAATTCGAATTCTGGTGAAGAAGGAAGAATTGACCCTTGAAGGAATCAAACAGTTCTACATTAATGTTGAAAGAGAGGTAATTTGTCTAATTGTCAAACCTAAAAATGTAACCATATTTTTTTAACCTTCTTGTATAAGCACTGTGCTAAAATTGCAGAAACTTGGATTATGTCCTGGTTTTTGTAATAATGCTAGCAGAGTACACACAAGAAGAAAAGTAACTGCACTAGATCTTAAAGACGGGGGTGGACCTCTTTCTTAATGTCCAGTGTCCTGTGTCTTCAGATTTGGTGCAAATATGTCTTTAGATAGGTTTCATGAATTTCTAATAAAGTTGAAAACCAGATTTGACTGTTAATTTTGAATTGTTCTAGGAATGGAAGTTGGACACACTTTGTGACTTGTACGAGACACTGACCATTACACAGGCTGTTATTTTTCTCAACACAAGGCGCAAGGTGGACTGGCTCACTGAGAAAATGCATGCCAGGGACTTCACAGTTTCTGCTCTGGTAAGAGTTGTTAGTAATGCTAATGAAAATGTATATTCATTCAAGCAGGATTCAAACTACAATATAGCTGTTAAGTGCTGTGTTGTCGTTCCCCCTGCTCAAAATAAGGTTGTTTCTTTACTATACCTGTCTGCTATATCCCTGTGGCAGCCAGGGACGCTTGGTCTCATACATACTGTTAAAATTAAATGTTGGACCCCACTGGTGATTCTTGAACTAAGATTTGTTAATTTGCAGCATGGTGACATGGACCAGAAGGAGAGAGATGTTATCATGAGGGAATTCCGATCAGGGTCAAGCCGTGTTTTGATCACTACTGACTTGTTGGTAAGTCAGTCTCTTACTGATTTTTAATATATAATCCACCAAAAGTGATATTTTTGGGGGAAGGTTTTTTTAATAACCTTTACCAAATTGGGCTCTTTGGGAGAGTAAAAAGACCACGCTCCACAGTGGGCTATACCACTTAGTATAGTTCATTACTATTTTGTGGCCTACATTACATAGGTATCCAGTTTTTTTTTGATTAAGATTTTGAAACAAGGGCTGGGTGTGTTGGCGCATGCTTGGAATCCCAGTATTTGGGAGGCAGAGACAGAGGATCTGGGTTAACCGCCAGCCTCAGCTACTTAGTGAGGCCCTCCACAACTTTGTGAGACCTGGTTTCAATTCAAAATGAAGTATAAAAAATAGGGCTGGGGGAGTAGCTCAGTTAAAATGCCCCTGGGTTCAACCCCCAGTACCACAAAAAAACATTTCAACATGCACTATTGTATTTCAGGCTCGTGGGATTGATGTGCAACAAGTATCTTTGGTAATAAACTATGATCTACCTACCAATCGTGAAAACTATATTCACAGGTAAGAAGACAGTTAACTAGTTAATTGTGTATTGGTGAAAATCATGTATTGCTTTTCTCATTTGTATGAAAGGTAATGTGACATCAGGGAATAGATGCAGTAAAAAGATGTTAATAGTAACTTAGATGTAATTAAAATTGTACTTGGGAAGACTGGTCAGAACAAAGTGGGAAAACTTGTAAATGATGGGCCAGCCTGGATTGTGCACATACATACAGATGAGGTTGCTTTTAGATCTGTTGGTCTTAGCTTATTTATGTTTGAGCTTTATTTTTAGTGATGCTCTTGTGTCTGCTTTGTCTTGGTGATTCTTCTATAGTTGGGATTTTTCTTGGTGTCGCCTGGTAGCAATTTTTGAGTGGTCCCTGGTTTAGTTATAGTGGCTTTATCCCTAAATAAATTGAATTGTACTTTGTTATATGATGTAAAAAAAGACTTTTTAAAAAATACAGGAGTCGATAGCAGCAGTTGATGACGAGATGGCGCTCAGAAACGGCGTTGACCTAATTTAGGACGTGGAATCATAAGCGAAACAGCACACTGTTTGAATAAAGAGCGAGTCGGTATTTATATTTGTTTTTCTTTTGTCATGATTATTTGATATTTTACGTTGCTCCAGCCAAGGCTTTTTGTATATTAGCATTTCTGTTAGGGAGCATTAGGTGGTTTGTATTGTCTGGTTTCTGTAGGAAGGTAGAGCTGTTTTTGGAGGTAAACACGTTTGAGTAATTTTGAGTATAACGTGTGAAACTGAGCAAAAAGCAGTGATAAGTTTGGGTTACCATACCAAATTGGTTTTCCCACTGGAAAAAAAGTTGTTTTAGAAAATAGTTAACCTTGCAGCATTTGTATTTACAGTTTCAGTTCCAGAAGTGCGTCGAAATGGATTACATAACTTCTCTTTGCTTTATTCCTGGTGTTTTACATCTGTCCCAGGCTGACAACTGCTCTTGGCTGGCCCACTTTGGTATGGGCTTTAATTTCATTACCCCAAACACAATACTGTCATCTGCTTTATAGTAATGCTCAAGATGCCTGATAAAATCTCATTTTGCAGCCAGACAAGCCTTGAATCCTTTTGGCACTAACTGCAAAGGAAGATTTTTTTCTCTAGATATTGATTTAGCAGCTAGTGCTCCAATTAGAAGCACGAACCCTATAACCTTGATAAGTAAACAGCAGCTGATGGTTAACAAGTGGATCGACATGACATGTTCAGTAGTTCATAAAAAGTATGTGAGCAATTAACATTCTGATTGCTGGTTTCTTTTTCTTACACAGAATTGGCAGAGGGGGTCGATTTGGGAGGAAAGGTGTGGCTATAAACTTTGTTACTGAAGAAGACAAGAGGATTCTTCGTGACATTGAGACTTTCTACAATACTACAGTGGAGGAAATGCCCATGAATGTGGCTGACCTTATTTAATTCCTGGGATGAGATAGTTTTTGAATGCAGTGCTCGCTGTTGCTGAATAGGCGATCACAACGTGCATTGTGCTTCTTTGGGAATATTTGAATCTTGTCTCAATGCTCATAACGGATCAGATATACAGATTTTGATAGCAAAGCGACATTAGTCGTGAGCTCTTGTGAGGAAAGTCATTGGCTTTATCCTCTTTAGAGTTAGACTGTTGGGGTGGGTATAAAAGATGGGGTCTGTAAAATCTTTCTTTCTTAGAAATTTATTTCCTAGTTCTGTAGAAATGGTTGTATTAGATGTTCTCTATCATTTAATAATATACTTGTGGACTAAAAGATATAAGTGCTGTATAAAATCAGCCAATTATGTTAAACTAGCATATCTGCCTTTATTGTGTTTGTCATTAGCCTGAATAGAAAGGCCTTTGATTTTTTTTTTAGAAAGCATTTGAATGCATTGTTTGGTATTGTATGTATTTATTCAATAAAGTATTTAATTAGTGCTAAGTGTGAACTGGACCCTGTTGCTAAACCCCAGCAAGCAATCATCTTAGGTAGGGTTAAACCCCCAGTAAAATTGCCATATTGCACATGTCTTAATGAAGTTTGAATGTTAAATAAATTGTATATTCACTTTAAAGGTGCTTTGGGTCATTTTTTATTTTCACCATAACCCTGTATTTACAAAAGGCCATTCATTTAACAATTCTGAGTTAATTGCTGCATCAGAGTTGCACAAAGACTGATCAATTGCAGGTGTTCATCAGCACCATCTGCTAAGCATTTATCAATTTCCTAAAAAAAAAAAAAGAAATTACTAATAGTTCCAGGCATACATAAATAACTTTTGGTGTGCCTAGTATCTACTTACAGCAAGTTTCTCTGTAATAATGGACTTCTGTTTATCAGAAAGGTTATCATTTTCTACAACCTCATCATGAAGTTGGTTTATAAGCTGAGTTGCTGCATGACCCTCATCTGTCAGGTCCTGTAAACAGAAAAGTACTTGTGGCACAATCACTTAATTTTTCTTTCCCTGAATTTAGTAAGTAAACTGACTTTACCTTTACCACAGCTTCCAGTCTGTCAAATGAGCCACTCTGACATGCAGCAAATATTCCATCAATTGTCTCTGCTGGTATTACCTAAAAAATTAAAACATTTTTCTTAACACTATTTTTCCTACTTTACAATGCTTGGGCAGCTTACTATGTATCATTTTACTTTCAAAGTTTAGCTTCCTTGGATTTTTGGCATGGGGGTTGTCTGGGATCAATCCCCCAGTTATATGACTAAATGACCTTTGACCAAAATAAGGTTCATTTTGTGGTACTGGGGATTGAATTCAGGACCATTTAATGACTGAGTCACATGGGGGTACTGAGGAAGGGACATTCTACCTCTGAACTACACCCCTAACATTTTTTTTGCTGAGGCTGTCGTGTGTGTGTGTGGTACTGGGGATTGAACCCAGGGGCATTCCACCTCTTGATTTATATCCCCAGCCCAATTTTTTTTTAATTTACTTTGAAACATGGTCTCACTAAGTAGCTGAGGCTGGCTGTGAACCTGTGATCCTCCTGTCTCAGCCTCCCAAGTACAGGGATTACAAGTGTGTGCCACCACACCCAGCAGCCTGTAAGAATTTAGAGTGCAGTTTCAGTGTCGCTTCCTCCCTGAAGCATTCTGTTACTCCCAGGTTATTCCCTTAGTGGTACTAGTACAGTACTTTCCACATAATAAGCACTCACTCAATATATACTTGTTAGCTGGAAGTTTTCTAAAAGCCAACTTGAAAGAATTTCAGAATATCTAGTGCTCTTACCCCAGCGATGTCTGTGATCACTTTTTCCATGATTTCCTTTCCACCTGTTAATCGAGTAGCACTTTGAAGAAATGTGATGGCTTTCCTTAAGTCTCCTTCTGACACTTTAACAAGATAAGCTATTCCCTGAAGAGAAGAGTTTTTTCAGACTGATGGCCAGCTAAAGCTTTTTGACTTTATAATAAAAGTGAAAATATACTATGTTTTAGCCTAGAAATCATGAAATATATCTGTTTGGGGGGGAATATGAGTCCTATAGTTGTAGAATTCATGAAAGTAGCATTTGTCCAATGGAAGAATACAGATCAATTGCCTCTGAAAGAGACTGCCAGAGATGACAAGGTATTTCATATTTATCCCATTTTATGGATCACAAAGTAAGCAAACTTCAAATTATGGTTCAATTCTCACGAATAACACTTGAAGGTGACTATTAGGAGAATAAACACTTGTCATGTAGAGATTTGTTACAGAATTTGCCTTATCTGTATGATCTTAGTTTTGGGTTTTGGAAATAAGCTTAAATAACTCAAAAAGTAACAAGAGCTAAAACTTGTAATTCCTAGACATTCCAACTTGCTCATTTAAGTTTGCCTGAAAAACTAACATCAAGACTGAAGCAATACATTTAACCCTTTCCAAACCTCTTCATGGGCATTAATGAAAACAATTAGTAATTACCTCATTGCTAATTTTGACATTTTCCTTCTCGGCAATGTCTAGTAATCGCTGCTGTTGAATTTTATCTGACAGAGGCTTGAAGCGGAATTTTGAACATCTAGAGGTCAGGGGCTCAATTATTCTATAAAAGATAGGGAAGAAAACCATGTTGGTGTCAAATAATTTTCCCAGAAAACTCATTATCAAGAACAAATTGAGATTTGAAGAAATCAATTCTGTCTTATATGCCGGGCGTGGTGGCGCACACTCGTAATCCCAGTACTTGGGAGGTTAAGACAGGAGGATCGTAGGTTCAGGGCCAGCTTCAGCTACTTAGTGAGGTCCTCCACAATTTAGTGAGACCCTGTTTCAAAATAAAGAATAAAAAAATAGGGCTGGGGGTAGAATAGCTCGGAGGTAGAATGCCCCTGGGTTCAATCCCCAGTACCACACACACAAAAAAAATCATATATGTCTGAGGTGATATATGCCAATTACTCTGATCATTACACACTTGAATACATATCACATGGTACCCCAAAAGGATATAACATTTTTTTTTAAAAAAAAGGCTGCCTAGCATCTATATTCAGGGCAATATACATACCGACTGACATAGTTACAGATGAGACAGAAGCGTGTGGTTTTAGACTCTTTCTCCATCGTACGTCTTAAAGCTGCCTGAGCAGCTGAGGTCATAGAATCTGCTTCATCCAGAATTACAATCTTAAAAGGAGGACATGGTTTCCCACTAATTCAGAGAAACACATTGAACATTAATATGTACTGTTTTTAATAGCTTTACTGAGATATAATACAATTCACCCACTTAAAGTGTACAATACAATAATTTTGGTAGTCTCCCCCACTTATTCGTAGGGGATATGTTCCAGGAACCCCAGTGGATGCCTGAAACCTTTCCTATACATACCTATGATAAAATTTCATTTATAAATTAGGCATAATAAGAGATTAGAATACTTAATAAAATAAAACAATAATATACTGTAATAAAACTGCAAGCATCACTACTTTGTTCTTTGGGGGCTGAGAAAAACAAGGGTTACTTGAACACAAACCTGCAATTCTTCTGCCTCAGCCTCCCAAGTAATAGGATTACAGGCGTGTGCCACCACACCCAGCTCTTTCTTTCTCTCTTTATGAAGCTACTAATGACATCATGGGGCCCTACCCTTATGCTCTCTTCTAATCCTTAATTAGCTCCCAAAAGGCCCTACCTCCAAATACCATTAACATGAATTTGGGGATTATATTTCCAACACATACACATTGGGGGGAACATATACAAACACAAGCCTATGTTTATTTTATTTGTGTGTGTGTGTGTGTGGTACTAGGGATTGAACCCAGAGGCATTCTACCTCTAAGCTACACCCCAGGTCCTATTTCATATGTATATGTATTTTGAAACAGGATCTCACTAGGTTGATGAGAGTCTCACTACTTGCTGAGACTGTCCTCGAACTTATGATCCTCCTGTCTCAGCCTCCCAAATACTGGGATTACAGGTGTGCACCACCACACCTGACTCCCAAGCCTATGTTTTAAACAAATATAATGGAGAAGGGAGGGCAAGTTTACTTACTCTGAACGACTTCCTGACACAGTTAATTGAGCAAAATTTTTCACTTTCTCTCGAACTACTTGTATTCCACGCTCATCGGATGCATTTAACTCAAGAACTCTTAATCGAAACAGTTCAGGCCTATTTTAAAATGAAATAAATACAAAACATCATAGTGCATATAACCCAGACCTAAATCACATTGTAACATTTAAACACTTTACATTAGTTTACAACTCACCTAGTAAACAATACAGATAGAAGGCATTCAAGTACTTCTGTGTTCTTTCTTTTGCAGAGCCATGAAGTTTACATTTTGGCTTTTTCCCATACATTAAGAGAAAAAGATATTATAGAATGTATAATTTATTTTGTGTGTATGAGATACTGGGGATTGAACCCAGGAGCATTCTAACTCTCAGCTACCCCCCAGCCCTATTTTATTTTTTACTGTGAAATGGTCTAAGTTTCAAAAATCACGGCCTTGATCCTGTGATCCTCCTGTCTCAGCTCCCAAGTACTGGGATTACAAGTGTGATCGACCACACCTGGTCCAAGTAACTTTTGAAACTTCAGAAACCTAACTACTGATAGCTTGCTGTCAACCTGAAGTCTTAGAGATAACATAAATAATTAATTAATACATGTTTATGTATTGTATATGGTGAAAAATATGTGAGAACTGCAAGGGCTTACTTTGTACTGAGATATAAAATTTATCAGTGAGGCAAATAACTGCTCACAGGGAGATGATTAACATCACAAGGCGCTTTAAGCTGATATTTAAAACATTTGAACTCACTGCAACAGCAACAGGAAGTGGCTATGAAATTACTATAGTATTATAGTATGTACTATAATTTAAGGCAGTTATGATTTAATACTGCATCTTGACATTTGTTTACATTTCTCTTGACTGAACAGCATCATACGATTTGTGTTTGTGTGCCTATGTTTTGATAGATTTTTTTTTGCGGTACCAGGGATTGAACCCAGGGGCGTTCTACCTCCGAGCTACACCCCCGGCCCTATTTTTTATACTTTATTTTGAAACTGGGTCTCATGAAGTTGCGGAGGGCCTCACTAAGTACAGAGGGGAGAGAGAGAGAGAGAGAGAGAGAGAGAGAGACAGGGAGGGAGGGGGAGAGAGAGCTGAGGCTGGCCGCGAACCCCGATCCTCCGGTCTCTGCCTCCCAAAGTACTGGGATTACAAGCATGTGCCACCACGCCCGGCTTTTGATAGACTTTTTATAAGAAATTTGTGTATATTTTCGGTAGTAATGATAAAAGACTATTATCTACATATATTTTATGCATTTATGGCATACATTTTTCTTAAAATTTTTAGTACTTCTAGGCTATGTGGTTCTTCTGCAGTTTTTTTTCAAACTGCTGCAAATCTCCAAAAAAAAAAAAAATCTACCTAAGTTTAAATCCATGTTTGTTCATGTGTCAGCTGCGTATCTTTAACTTCAGGTAAAGGTGCATCTAGAATAGTGGCTACGCTGAGTAAGACAGTTATCTAAGAAGGAAGATCAAAGGGAGGGTTTTCTGACATACCTGGAATCATACACCACCAATTACCACACACTACACTTACACTCAGGAGACCTGAGGGCCATTCAAGGCAAGGTCTAGGAAGTCCTCAGCAGAGGGATCTCAAGAAGGGGTGGTGCAGACAGTGACAAGAGATACAGCAGATTTAATCATAAAGCCACAGATGTGAATCATTAAGAGGGTGAGGACAGGCTGGGCCTTCTGGGCTCCAAAATCATATCTAAAAAGTTAAAGAAAGCAATGCAAAAAAAAAAAAATCACAAGCTCCCTGTGTTGCAGTACTTATTCAAACATTTGAGTAAGGTTCAGAATGAAGGTTACAAAAGATGTAGGAAGCTAATCTGCTGGGGAGGAGAGGATGAAATGGGCCCATGGGATTAATTAAAAAAATACTCAGAAATAAAAATTAAACCCAACATCTCCACAGAGAAACCAAATGCAAATTTTTAAAGAAAAATAGGTAATACCAAAGATTGTTAGTGTCAACTCTTAAAAAAAGAGATTGATTGATTGATTGAACTCAACTTACCCAAAGAGTTCTCTAGCTGCTGCCAAAATAGTGGATGTTTTCCCAGTTCCAGGTGGCCCATAAAACAAGAGATTAGGGAGCTGTAGAAATTCAATTTTAGTTTTTACAAATTGTATTCCAACACAAATAGATGAACATGATGACTGTGAGTGCCTGTGTAATGACTTCCCTAACAGAGAAGGTACATATGTCTATAAGATTTCTTCTTTTTTTTGGTGTGTGTGTGTGTGTGTATGTGTGGTACTGGGGATTGAACCTATGGGTGTTCTACCTCTGAGTTACACCTAAAACCATATTTTATTTTTTATTTTGAAACAGGGTCTCATTAAGTTACTGAGGGCCTCACCAAGTTGCTAAGGCTTACCTTGAACTTACGATCCTCCTGTTTCCACCTCCCAAGTACTGGTATTACAAGGGTGTGCCACCATGCCCAGCTTATAAGATTTCTTTTTTTTTTTTTGGCGGTACTGGGGATTGAACCCAGAGGCATTCTACCTCCGGGCTACATCCCCAGCCCTATTTTTTATTCTTTATTTTGAAACAGGGTCTCACTAAATTGTGAAGGGCCTCACTAAGTAGCTGAGGCTGGCCGCAAACCCGGATCCTCCGGTCTCAGCCTCCAAAGTACTGGGATTACAAGTGTGCGCCACCACGCCCAGCTCATAAGATTTCTTAATATACCTTTTATCATAATACAATTCTAATACTGTTTTTTTCACATACTTTTTCCCCCAAATGTCTTTCTAATCTCTCAAAGTGAATCAATATTTGTTTGCTCTGTAGATCTACTTAGGTGAAATTTTCAAAGCTGCAATTAGAAACTTATTTCTGCTCAAGATTAGCTGAGATTTTATATAGATGCCAGCTGTTTCAAAGGAGAAAAACCAAAAAAGTAATGTGATTTGGTCAAAACTGAGGAAAAAGGACTGAAAAAGACATTTAAGGGCTTTGAATCAGCTGATGTTCTAAGAACAGAAATATAAAAAACAAACCCAAACATCTATAAGGTACTATAACACATCATGATAATGTGGGGATGTCTGCAAGTATTAGAGAGAATTCCTTAGAAGAGTAAGATTAAATAACTAGTCACCTTACTTTATACTTGTATCTAGCTAGCTTAGCTCCAATCCAGCAAGTAACTGATCTGTGGTGAAGATTATAAATTCTAATGAGTGCTACTATGAAACTGTACATACTTCACTATGTCCTTTCAGGTAGGGATCAATGCATACAGGAAACTAGATAATAGAGCTTATCAGCTTCATTCTTGCCTGACCTCTCTCTTCCTGTCCATTGATTCTTCACCAAATCAGAAACTGCAGTGTTTGCTACTTAAAACTTATCACTAGCTTCTCACTCCACTTAGAAAAGCAAAACCAATCACAAGCTGAGTACCATGCCCTGTAAGGACTTCCATGACCTGTCCATCACTTCCTTCACTTTCTGGGCTCCTGCTTACGTGACCTCCTATAGTTAAGCACTTTCTGTCCTGAACATATATTGTTTCCATGATCTGAAATCTGACTCCATTTTTTCTGCCTAGCCAATTCCTAATGCATCACAAGAAGCCTTCCCTTACCAGCCAATCTAAAGTGGGTTTTCTCTCTTATTTGCTCATTAGTTTTTGTTGTGTCTGTTTCAATTTGTATTTATTTATTGTTATTTATTTAACTATTCAGTTTAATTATAAAATACCTGCCTAACTCACTGAATGGTTTGGTTAGAAAGGCCAAGAACCTTTTTTCTTCCATTCACAACTGAATCCTCAGCATCTACTCCAGTACTCAGTATTTGCCAAATAAACTAACATACATATACATTAATTAGAAGACTATTACTGTTAAATTAGTAACATATAACTTAAAATACAAACTATAAGACTCTACTTAAAAAATAAAAATCGGAAGCTGAGTGCGGTGGCGCACGCTTGTAATTCCAGTACTTGGGAGGCTGAGATGGGAGGATCTGGGTTCGCGGCCAGTTTCAGCAACTTAGTGAGACCCCGTTTCAAAATAAAGAATTAAAAATAAGGCTGGGATGCCAGGCGTGGTGGCGCACGCTTGTAATCCCAGTACTTGGGAGGCTGAGACCGGAGGATCCGGGTTCGCGGCCAGCCTCAGCTACTTAGTGAGGCCTCCGCAACTTAGTGAGACCCTGTCTCAAAATAAAGAATAAAAAATAAGGCTGGGGATGTAGCCTGGAGGTAGAATGCCCCTGGGTTCAATCCCTGGTACCACACACACAAAAAAAATAGGGCTGAGGGTATAGACCGGAGGTAGAATGCCCCTGGGTTCAATCCCTGGTACCACACACACACAAAAAAATAGGGCTGGGGGTGTAGACCGGAGGTAGAATGCCCCTGGGTTCAATCCCTGGTACCGCCAAAAAAAAAAAAAAACATTAAAAAACCCCTAGTTTTTAAGGTTAAAACTACTATTTTGATCTGTGCATACCTCAACATTTGTAGTGATTCAACCAGGTAACAATAACATACAATGATTTTGTAAATTTTTTTTTTTTTTTTTTGCAGTACCAGGGATTGAATGCAGGGGCGTTCTACCTCCGCGCTACACCCCCGGCCCTAATTTTTTTTTTATACTTTATTTTCCCTTTCCTCTTTAGAACTTGCTTCATCTTTTTACAAAATTTAGTCTGAAAAGAAGCACAAAGGGCCGGGCATGGTGGCGCACGCTTGTAATCCCAGTACTTGGGAGGCTGAGACCAG
>PVJS01050440.1:0-14317 GCA_004027185.1 Glis glis | reverse complement strand
GTGCAGGCCACTTCCTACAAGAACACTGTAAGAACTACTTCCTCCACACTGTGCAGGCCACTTCCCAGAAGAACACTGTAAGAACTACTTCCTCCACACTGCGCAGGCCACTTCCTAGATGAACACTGTAAGAACTACTTCCTCCACTCTGTGCAGGCCACTTCCTACAAGAACACTGTAAGAACTACTTCCTCCACACTGTGCAGGACACTTCCTAGAAGCCAGCAATTCAATGTAGAAGATAAATTGGTCAGACCCAACTACTAGGATTAAAATGCTTTCTTTGTATAAAAGTCATCCTTAATTTTTAGTTTCTGAAAGAGAAAAAAAAATTAGTGTTTTTCATACACAGGCAAAATGCCTCTAAAGTCATGTGATTAAACACTCATGTATTGTTTAGTAAAATGTTATTTAGTTTTAGGATTTATTAGAACAGCTGGGTTCTCTTAGAAAAGTCTATGAGGCAGAAAATTATATGTTAAAATATTAATAATACTGTGGGGAGTGAAAATTTCAGTTAAGGAGGAATTGGTAACAAAAACTATGAGAAGTAGCATTTTTTTGGGTAAACCCTAATCATTTTAGTTTCTAAAACATAAAGTGATAGCACGTAATGGCAATATCACTTTTATCTGTTTGGAGAAAATGAGGGTATGGTATCTGCCTTAGTCTTAACCTAAAAGACAAATATAGAATTCCTATTTACTATGTGACTTTGAAAAGGCAGGCAAGAACATTTTAACAAAGCATTTTGCTGCCATCTACTGGTATGGTGCAAACATGACCTGGTAACGTTTTGTTTTGACATGCTGCTGCCCTCTCAGATCATTACTCAAATCTTTTTCACATACCTTGCTTACATAAAGTAGACTAAGCAAAGACAGGCATGAAATATAAATTCAAATGGAACAATAAATCTTGCCAAAATGTCATTTCCCATCTATACCTGGATAAGCAACCGCTTCCAGGCCTGTAAGTGAAATTTCAGAATACTTCTTTCACTTCTCCCACCTTTCATCCACCAGAGGTGCCTTAAAAGGTGCCAGCCAAAGCCGGGCGTGGTGGCGCACACTTGAAATCTCAGTACTTTGGGAGGTGGAGACCGGAGGATCCAGGTTCGCGGCCAGCCTCAACTCGCGCTCTCTCTCTCTATCTCCCTGTCTCTCTCTCTCTCTACCTAGTGAGGCCCTCCGCAACTTCGTGAGACCCGGTTTCAAAATAAAGTATAAAAAATAGAGCTGGGGGTGTAGCGCGTAGGTAGAACGCCCCTGGGTTCAATCCCCGGTACCGCAAAAAAAAAAAAAAAAGGTGCCAGCCAACACCCTTATTTGTATCCTATACTCGTTCTAAATTAAACTGGTGCTACATGAAATTGCACTTGCATTTTTGGTTTCCACTTTAGGTCTTAAGGATTCTACTTACATTTTGGTGCTATATTGAGCTAAGGAAAAATACAGATTAACAACACACAGCTATGATCTGCTTAGTCTCAGTCAAAATCATTCAACTGAATTAATGGACCACAACCTGGACCACAGCGCAGAATGAAGAGCGGGAAGGTACAAATGTACAGTCACCAACCTCAAGAAATTAACAAAAAAACAAGAAATCATAAAGCAAATGAAGATGCAAACAAAACTTAATTTCATGGTTAGTATTAGCCAATGCAATAAGACAAGAAAAACATCTCTACAAAACACCTAGAGAGAATTCAGTAAGAAATGTGTAAGGCACATGCAAAGGAAATGTCTTTGACTGAATTTATTTAACTTACTTTATCTATGTCTGCTCAAATGTCCCTTTATCAAAAAGTCTTCCCTGAACATTCTGTGTAAAATAGCAATTCACCAAACTTATTACTTTGTCTCTTTAGCAAACATTTTTCTTCCAGGTGGAACCTATTTTATTTTACTTTTTTGTGGTACCAGGGATTGAACCCAGAGGAGTTTTAGCTCTGAACTATACCCCCAGCCCTATTTCATTATTTATTTTTTTTGTGGTGCTGGGGATTGAACCCAGGGGGAGCATTTTACCTACAAGCTATACCCCCAGCCCTATTTTATTTTTTATTTTGAAACAGGGTCTCACTAAGTTGCTGACACTGGCCTCAAATGTGCAATCCTCCTGTCTCAGCCTCCCAAGTGATGGGATTAGAGGTATGTGCCACCACATCCTGCTCAGATGGGACCTATTTTAAATAAACTGTAGCATAATTTCAACAGATCCATTTAAATCTATTTAAATTTTTCATACATATATAAATAAAAGCAAAGAAACACTCTTATAATTAGTATGGTTTCTTTCCTAATGGCTTTATTGAATTGATATAAAGCCGACTCATTTTAAGTACAGAGATGGATAAGCTCGGATAATTTCATACAATCACACAATCAGAAGCACAGTCAAACTACAGAACCTTTCCATCATCTCAAAAAGTTCCTTCATGCCTCTTTACAGTTGATTCCTGCCCAAACTCTGCGATGCAGGGAAATCACTGATCAACAAAAAGAAAGTTTGGTCTTTTTTGGAACTTCACATAAAAGGAATCATATCTAAACTTGTTTGGCTTATTTCACTTAGCATTATTTTTTCAAATTAATCCATGTTGATGTTGATATCAACAATTCATTTCTTTGTATTGCTGAGTAGTATTCCATACTATGAATTTTTTATCCATTTATGTAAGCAGGTAGACATGAATTATTTGAGGCCATTTGAATGATGCTACTAGGCACATTCATATAGAAGTATGTATGTGGATATATGTTTTCATTTCACTTGGGTAAAAATGTGGGAGAGGACTGCTGGGTCATATGTTAAATGTACATTTAACTTTATAAGAAACTGCAAGCCAGGCATAGTGGCACACCCCTGTAATCCCAGTACTTGAGAGGCTGAGACAGGAAGATAGCAGGTTCAAGGACAGTCTCAGCAATGGAGCAAGACTCTCAGCAACCTAATGAGACCCTGTTTCAAAAGTCAAAATAAAAAGGGCAGGAGGTATAGCTCGGAGGTAGAATGTCCCTGGGTTGAATCAAAGGAATGAAGGAAGGAAGGGCCAAGGGAACGAAGGAAGGAATGAAGGAACGAAGGAAGGAAGGGCCAAATTGTTAGTTTCTAAATGGCTATATCATTTTACATTCACACTAACAATAATATATGAGAGCCCCAGGTGCTCCACATCTTGGCATCATCAATAATTTTAATTTTACCCAATCTAGAGTGTGAATCATGGCTTACTGTACTTTTTCATTTACACTTCCCAGATAAGCAGTGATGTTGGCCTTCTTCATATACTTTCTTTTGTGAATCATTTGTTAACATCATTTACTCACTTTTATTGGGATGCTTCATTACTGAGTTGTAAAAATTCTTTCTATAGCCTGGCATGGTACAGCACACTTGTAATCCCGGTACTTGGGAGGCTGAGACAGGAGAATTGCAGGTTCGAGGCCAGCCTCAGCAACTTAGCGAGACCCTGTTTCAAAATACAAAATATAAAGGACTGGGGGTGTAGCTCAGAGGTAGAATGCCTCTGGGTTTAATCCCCAGTACCAAAAAAATTTCTTTGAAGATTCTGGATATAAACCCTTTGTCATATATGTTTTTGTATATATATATCAGTTGTCTATCTTTTTATTTTATATATTTTGAAGAGCAAAATTTTAAATTTGGGGGGGCTGGGGATGGAACCCAGGGTCATTCTACCTCCAAGCTATACCCTCAGCCCTTATTTTATTTATTTGGAAACAGGATCTCACTAAGTTGCTGACAGCCTCACTAAATTGCTGAGGCTGGCTTTGAACCTGCAATCCTCCTGTCTCAGCCTCCCAAGTACTGGAATTACAGGCATGCGCCACCATGCCTGGCTAAAATTTTAAATTTTGATTTAGCCCATTATCATATTTTTCTTTAATGGTTTTGCATCCTGTTTAAGAAACCTTTGCATAACACAGTATCACAATGATATTGTTTTCTTCTAGAAATTTTGCACTTTGAACTCTTACATGTAGGTTATTTTTTGTGTATGGTGTGAGGTAAGGTCTGGGTTCATTATTTTCTATATAGACACTTACTTGGTGTTCCAGCAATTTGCTAAAAAAAGACTACCTTGTTTCCCAATAATTTATCGTGGTACTTTTGCTGAAAATCAACTTACCATAGAAGTGTAGGTCTATTTCTGAACTCAGTTTTGTTCTATTGATCTGAAAATCTTACCACGCACAGATACCAGGCAGTCTTAACTATTGTAACTTTTTAGTAAATTTTGATAGTACATATTCTAAGCATTCCAGCTCCTTTAAAATTATTTTGGCTAATACATTTTAGAACCAACTTGTCAATTTCTTCAAGCAAGCCTGCTGGAACTTTGACTGGAACTCCACTGACTCTAAAGATGGCCATCTCCTCAAAATGATATAAACAATACTGATTCCTCCAAACAATAAACATGGACTTCTCCATTTACTTAGGTCGTCTTTAATTTCCCTCAGCAATATTTCAGTGTATAGGTTGTGCATATCTTTCATTAAATTTATGGGTAAAAAAATTTTAAATTCTGTTGTTATATATAAGTTAGAATTTTATTTTCTAAATGTTAAATGCTGAGAAAGAAGTTACATTGCGTTTTGTAATACTGACCTGTATAATCTAGCTAAATTGGTTTTTTAGTTCTAGTACATTTTTGTAGACTTCTTGCAATTTTCTACATGCACAATTATGTTCTCTGCAAATAGAAAACTGCATTTATTGTTCTTCTCTTATACTGGCTAGACCCCATATTAGAATGTTGAATAAAAGTGGTAAAAGCATATACCCTTGCCCTGTCCCCGGTCTTAGAGGGTAAGCATTCAGTGGGACAAAAGCTATTGCTTTTCACAGATGCACTTCTTTAGTTTTAGATGTTACCATCTTCTTTTAGTTCTGTAGTTTTCATTAGACATGAGTAATGTTGTGATGCATTTTCTGTATCTATGGAAATGTCCATTTAGTATTTGTCTTTTATTCTATTAATAGAGTAAACTAGTCACCCTTTTCAGTTCCACATGTTAAACCATAGGTTCCCAAACTTACTTTGCTTACTGCCTTCTTTTCAGAAAAAAAAGTTACTCAGCATCCCCTGGAAATCTACCTTCTTTAAATGAATAAACAGAAAGATGCAGTGACAAATTTGTGTTCTTTTATGAATCTATATTTTGTGTCAGCGCCCTCTGGGGGCGGTACTGCCCTCTTTGGGAACCTATGTATTAAACCTTGAATTCCTGAGATTAATACTATTTGGCCATGAAGTAATATCCTTTTTTAAAATATATTGACTTGGTAGTATTTTGTAGATTTTTGTTTGTTTTGAGTACCGGGATTGAACCCAAGGGCATTCTACCTCCAAGCTACACCCCTGGCCCTTTTTTACAATCTTTTAAAATTTTGAAATAGAGTCTTGCTAAGTTGCTGAGGTTGGCCTCAAACCTGTGATCCTCCTGTCTTAGCTTCCCAAGTACTGGAATTACAGGCACTCCACTGCCCCATTGCTAGTATTTTGTTAATGACTTTTTGTGTGTGTATGTATGTGTGATGAGGTGACTGACCCCAGGGCCTCATGTATGCTAGGTAAGCACTCTACCATTGAGCTACGTCCTAGCTCAAGGCTTTTTGTATCTGTTCTCATGAAGGACATTGGTCTGTAATTTTCTTGTCTTCAGTGTCTTTGGCAATGTAAGCCTATACCTGAATTTAGGAAATGTTCTCTCTTCTACCTTCTCAAAGAATCTGTAAAGGATTATTATTTGTTCTTTTAATGCATGAAATAATTCAACAGAGAAGTCAGCTAGGCCTAACACTTTCTTCAAGGGAAATTCAAATTATAAATTAAATTTCTCAAATTGACATATAGCTATTAAACTGTTACAGTTTTTTCTTTGGGTAACTTGTAACAATTTGTGTCATTCAAGGAATCTGTCCATTTCTTCCAAATGGCAGAAAGGTGCTCCTCAGATTTCTTACCTTTTTGATATCTATAGGATCTGTAGTAGTATCTCTTTTTCCATTCTCGAAAATAGTTATGTTTTCTTCATCAGCCTAGCTAGAGCATTATCCATTTTATTGATCTTTTCAAAGAATCATCTGTCATTTTTTAGTTCCCATCAATTTCCTCTATTATTTGCCCAATTTCAATTATTTGTTTTCAATGATTTGTTTTCAATTCAATGATTTGTTTTCCTCTTTGTAATTTCACTCCTATTTTTACTTTGGGTTTAATTCTAGTAGTGTATAGAAACTATGTGAATATTGCTACCTTTCTTTCCCCTTTTCTGTGCTCTTACTGTCATACATGTTACATCTTTATATATTATAAACCAAGTAATACTTTTATAAGTATTGTCTTATGCTATTGTCTTTTAAGAGATAAAATGAGCAAAAACATATTTATATTATTTGTGGCAGAACCACTCAAAGGTTAAAAAAAAGTACTCCCTAATAACTACTACTGACTAATGACAGACTTTCAGCCTTTCTTCTATACATTTTTTAAAAAATTATATGTAATTATAATCATACTCCAATAACCCTTCTCTGTGTTTGGGCACTGGGAAGGCTTCTGTGTTTTAAAGTACATGTAGTGGGGGTAACATTATTATATAGAAAATATTTCCTTTTTAAACATTGTCTTTGTGACAAATTAATATAATTTAATTTGGTTATTAATTCAACTTAAATTAATAGACTTTAATTAGATTTACTGGGCAAATGCATCTACCATTTTCAAGGCTCTAAGGATACCACCAAACTACTCTCCACAAGTGCTTCTGCACAGTCCTATCAGTGTGCTATTTTACCATGTGTGATTATTGTTTGCAAAACCTTTCATTTCTGAAAAGCTAAAAATAGTTCTTACCATTCTTCTGTGGATTTGATTACTCTCTTATCTCTCATACTTATTTTCATGTATTTCACCACAAGGATTTCTTTTTTTTGTACTGGAGATTGAACTCAGGGCCATTTTACCTCCAAGCCACACTCCTGGCCTTTCTTATTTTTTATCTTGAAACAGGGTGTTGCTAAGCTGCTGAGGGCCTCACTAAGTTGCTGAGGCTGGCCTCGAACCTGCGATCCTCCTGTCTCAGCCTCCCAAGTACTGCGATCACAAGTGTGTGACACTGCGCCCAGCTTCACCAAGAGGATTGTACTTACTTTATCAAGAGGGGACTTAAGATGCTTCTCTCAGATTCCTCTGGGGAGTTGCTCTATTTATAACTTCTAGGGCTCTAGTCAAATGCCCTCCAGGCTGAAACACTGAATCTAAAGATGAACAATGCACCAAGATACAGTTTTTTCATGTTATTGTTTTGGAATGTCCAACATGGTCTTCATTTTCTAATTCTGAATGTTTCTAAAAATTTCAAGACCATGTTGGACAGCACAATAACCTGGTCAGAAAGATTACCAGGATTTGTGCACCCTATTTGTGTTGAAAAATCGGAATATTTTTCGATGTTATAAAACCCTAAGAGTTCATCATTTTGAAGCAGGATATTTAAAGTAAGGCAATAAAATATCACTTCTCTGTGCAGGCCAATGTTTTATACCTGTGCTGTCTAATTCAGGACCCACTAGTCCCATGTGGCTACTGAGCACTTAAAACATGGCCAGTGTGACTAAGGAATTGAATGTGTTTAATTTAACCAAAATGTATACAGGCTCACAAGCTATGGGTGGCACAGGTTTAGAATAACCTAGAAAGAGAGTCTTATATTTTCACTTTTGGAATACTGACAGTATCAGTTATCCAACTCAAAATTGCTTATTTTTTTTTTTTTTTTGGCAGTACTGGGGATTGAACCCAGGGGCATTCTACCTCCAGGCTACACCCCCAGCCCTATTTTTTTATTCTTTATTTTGAAACAGGGTCTCACTAAGTTGCGGAAGGCCTCACTAAGTAGCTGAGGCTGGCTGCGAACCCGGATCCTCTGATCTCAGCCTCCCAAGTACTGGGATTACAAGCGTGCGCCATCACGCCCGGCTCAAAGTTACTTTTTTTTTCTACCCAAACTGGATTTCTCCATGGCAGCAGCACGGCTATTCCCCACCAGGACCCCTCTGTGGTCATGTCGCCCCACCCGCTCTTGCTCACGGGCAGCCTCTGAGTTGTGAGTTCTGCCAGCTGTGTCATCACTCACTGGAGATCCCACTATGCGGGTGTATGGACGTAAAATTGGTAAAATCTGATCCTTTGATATACTTCAGATAAATAATTTCTAGTTGTATAAGTGGTTTGCATTAAACATCCACGTCCTGCTTCTTAAACTGCATCCAGCTAACTCTCCCCTGCGCCTCTGCTGACCTTTGCCCTTCAGTAAATGTGCCTCTTTTCTTCCTGACCCTCAGTTATTTTTGGTTTCTTTCACTTCCCCATCATGTCCCACCCGCTCTTCTTACCTTAGGTCCTGGCCCTTCATATACGCTCGCCTATTATAACCACAGAACTATCTAGAACACAAACCTGCTTCTTCCATTCCTCCCCATTAAATGTTCTGACAGCTCACCAATGTCCCTAGAATAAATTATTGGGTATGTTCCAATCGTACTCAACTTTTTTCAGTTCCTAAAATCAAACATGCTCCTTCTCTCCTTCAACCCTTCTCTTTTATTGTCCTATTTGGTTAAATTCCATACCTCCACCCTTCCAGCCCCGCTATGCCTGCCTTACACATCTTTCAAGGCCTCTACTCAAACCCTGCTTTCTCTAGGAATTGTCCCTTCCACCCTGACCTGAGCACACAGCGAGGACCTTATTGTCCATGGCACTTACCTCGCTCCGTCGCACTGCCTCGTTTTCTTCACAGTTAAGACAACCGTCCACATCCCAGCTCCACTGCTACTGAGCTGAATGAGCCTGGGTGAATTATTTACTCTTCTATGGCTGTTTTTTCTATCGATAATACTTATTACTCCCAGAGTTGTGAAGAATGTGGTACACATTAAGTGCTCAGTAAATACCGCCTATCAGTCTACCCATCTGCTGAACTACAAAATGCCAGAAGGCTAGAACCATGTTGGTTTATTTCTGTATCTTGGTGCCTAACCCAGAGCCTGGCATACACTAGATACTCGATGAATATTTTCTGAATAAATATATGAGTAAATGATTTATAGGAGACCAAATAGCCAACTCATCTATATACAGATGTGCTCTCACACTCGCACTCTCTCTCTCTCTCTCTCTCACACTCACACACACACACACACACACACACACACACACACACACACAAACACACACACAACAGGAAAAGGGGAAAAGAAGAAAGACGAAGGGAACAGAGAGAGGGGGAGCAAAATGTGAACTCTGGTTTCTTACGCAATTTTTCACTCATTTTCCCCTATTGGTGATTTTGAAAAGAGCAGGTATGATGACTTCAGGCAACTTTCTCATCCCACCACAGGCTAGCCCATTTTCACATAGTATTTTTTGATAAAAGAAAAAATTATTCTTATCTCTGTAAGGCTGGAAACAATTATCCTAGATAACCCATCACAGTTTTTTCTCTTTCTAATTGGGGGCAAAACATATGTAGGTTCTACCCTCATGAGGCTTCTGACATTGAATAGAAAACTAAAGTAATCCATTATGCTTGTGAAAGGCGCTACAATAAAAAGGTCCAGGGAACAGAATCATATAACAGGACAATATGCCAGAGGGCACAGCAGCAACAGGTGACAAGGACATAAATAAGGATCTCACCCGACCTTGTCTAGATGTGAAAAGGCTTCCCTGGGAGTTTGGCAGTTAAGATCTGAGGGAGAAGTAGACACAAACAAGGGAAAGGGGGCCATGGTGGGGAGGGCATAAGAGTGACCCACCTCAGCAAAAGCCCCTGCGCTCAGCCGATGACGAAGCTGAAGGGGTTGCCATTCAAAGCTGCAGCGAGACAGGTAAGAGGAGCAAGACATCGCAAGACATCGCGTGTCGGTTCCAGGAAGGACTTGGGGTAGTATCCTCAGGAAATGGGAAGCTACTGATGGGTGCTAAAGAGGAACCATTTAAATTTGTTCCCATCTCTAACAGAGAGCACCGTTTGGAGATTGGCTAGGGCAAGGGCAGGGACGAAGTGAGATGAGGAGACCCAGCCCACAGTCCTGGTGGGGAAAGAGGCTTCCCTCTCCAAGACCGGGCAGTGCCTCCGGTGACGAGATGTGGCAGCAATTACAAGGCAGAAGCAATACAACTTAGCGACTGATCAAATCAGGAGCAAGGAAAATGGTGTCCACTATGGTTTCTAGATTTCTAGCACAGCTCCTGGGCTGTGGTGCCACTTACTGGGAAAGAACACAGCGGTGGCAGCGGCTTACGCTACGCCACAGGTCTACGGGCCACAAGCAGAGAGGTTGAACAGATAGTTGGTCTAGAGATCAGAAAGCCAGGACTACACTAACTACAGAACATGTCTAAGCATCACCTGAGGCCGTTGGGGGTTGGGAGGTTCCTCCCCTATGACTTTTCCAAACTCCTTCCTAATGTGTGGAAAAATCATTCTCTGACTCTCTTATTCTATTAAGATAAAAGGAACAGGTAAAAGATGCACTCTAAGAACAAATGAGCCAGGCATGGTGGCACATTCCTACAATCCCAGTACTTGAGACAGGAAGATTACAGGTTCGAGGCCAGCCTCAGCAACTTAGCAAGAACCTGTTTCAAAATAAAAAATAAAAAAGGGCTGGGGGTGTAGCTCAGAGGTAGAAGCCTCTGAGTTCAATCCCCACTACTACACACACACAAAGGACAAATGAAGAGCTTCTCCAAAATAATTGTGTAGTTCTAAAAAGATACCTAAACCTGTTACAGAGCAACAGTACTTAAAACAGCATTACACTGACCCAGGGATACTGGTACAGTTTGGATATAAAATGTCCACCAGAGAAGCTCATGTGTTAAGACCATGCAGCCAGGTTCAGAGGTGGGACATGGCCTTAGGGGCTCTATCTGTCCATGGCCACCTTTTTTCCTCTCTCTCTCTCTCTCTGTTCTAGCCGCCCTGACTGAGAGTGGCTTTTCTCCACCAAAGGCTCTACCGCTGCAGTTTCTGCCTTGGAGCCAGCCAACCATGGACTGAACCTCCAAAACTGTGAGCCCACATAAACCTTTCCTCCTCTAAGTTGTTCTTGTCAGGTGTTTGGTCACAACAACGAAAAAGCTGACTAAAACAGATACTAAATAAGAACTCAGAAATGGAACCACACATACACAAAAACCTTATATCTGATCCAGCAGTGCACCATTGTGAGGAAAGAAAGAGCCACCAAAGCTATCCTGATGGGAGAAAAAGGTGAAATTGTACCTGCACACCTCCTATTATACCTAAAAACCAATTCTGGACAGATTAAAGACCTAACACCACAAAACTTTTTAGAAGAAAATATAGGCAAATAATGACTCTCTGGTATGATGTATTTCCTAAACAACACGCAAAAGGCACAAACCATAAGGCAAAAGAAAAAAAATCAAGACTGTGATAAAACTGGGTTGGGGGTGTGGTTCAATGGTACTTGCCTAGCATACACAAGGCCCTGGGTTCCAGCCCCACTACCACAAAAAGAATGTGAAAAACTACAAACTGGGAGAAGATTATTGCAACATATAACTAACAAAATGGTACATAAGTATTGTGTTTATGGTATATATGCTAAATTACTACAAGTCAATAAGGAAAAGACAGAAAGCTCAGTCTTAAAATGTTTTGTTAATCATATGTCAATTTTGAAAAAAAAAAAAGGCCAGCATGGCATACAGGGGAAGAACAAGCCATCTGGTAGTACACTGAGGCATGAGAAGAAGTACTATCTACCTATCTTTATATGTCTACAGAGAGAACAGGGTTTAGAAACTGTGGCCCACAAATCAAATGTGGCCCATCATTGGTTTTCCTCTTTTTCTCCCCACATTGGGTTTCTGTTCCTCCCTCCCTCCCTCCCTTCCTTCCTTCCTTCCTTCCTTCATTCATTCATTTATTATTTTTTGAGATGAGGTCTCACTATGTTGCCCAGGCTGGCCTCAAACTCACAATCCTCCTGCCTCAGCCTCCCCAGTATCTAATTACATGCACATGCCACTATACCCAGCCCACCATTAATATTTATAAATAAAGTTTTACTGGAACATAGTCACACCCGTTACATATCTATGGTTACTTTGACATTACAACAGCAGACCCATGATGTTAAAAATATCTTTAAGTCATGCAGTTGAGTAGAAAACAACTGCTGTAAAATAGTAAGTCAACATATCACTTTATGTTTAAAAAAATGCACAATATAATACAGCATAATTTCTTTGAGTATGTGCAATAGTACTAGGACATGTTCTAGAAAGATAAGCACCAAATCAAACTCAGACCCATGGCTACGTCTGGGCAGTGGCAGGCCGACAAGGACGGGGGCTGGTCACAGGGGACCTGAGCTTTATTTGTAATTTATTTGAAGATGTGTCCTATTTGTGTTAAGGAGACAATATCCATGTATTTTCTGAATATTTGAACTTTTCCTTCTCTCCTACTTTTTTGTAAAGTGAGGCTGATGGAAACAGAAAGTAACAGGACGAGGCAGAATAAAAAAATGTGAGCTCTGATTTTGGTCTTAATTTTACTAAGTACTGCCGGAATGTTGTGTTCTGCTCCTACACCCACCTTCTAGTTTTTTCAGATCTTTTTCCTGGCATTCCACTTACACTCCCCTTCATTAACTTCAGAAGTGAGGTTTTCAAGGTGTAAGGTGAAATGACGTGGAAGACAACCAGAAAGTAGGCACAGGCCAACGAATTTCTGGGTCCTGTTGACAATCAACTATTTCAGGCATATAATTCCCATCCCAGGGCCCTGGGACATGGGACTAGTCCTCGTCTCGGGTTTAGTTTCATCTTGCAATCAGTCTATGCCCATAGCCTTTGTATCATATATTCACATAATTCACACAATCCTCAAGAGAGCCAGGGGACTTCGAACATTTTCGTGCATTTCAGAATACAAGTCAGTGTGGCAGCCTTGTAACAAAGAGCACGCTAGGAATGAAACTAAATCATTGCTAATGAGCAGCTCGGGCCCTCGAACGGCACATGTGTAACTTGAGTCCCGGCCAAGCTGTTTTACACCATAACTATAGGGATAATGCAGGTATAAATGATAAAATATATATAATCCATCTTAAAGAAAATGAAGCAGTTGGAATTCAATGAGAGGAAAAAGTATACTGGCTTGGGACAATCATTAGTTTAAAAACCTTATGGAAATGGGAGTTTTTCGAAGCAAAAAACAAAATGCCAAATGTAGTTTCCAGCTACATATACTTATGGAGAATCAGACCTCAGATAACAAGTCTTCTTGTAGGACACCTAGAAACTATATATAGTTCTGGAAAAGGCAAGTGCTCTAAAGCAATAATAATAAAAGCAAGCCGGGCATGGTGGCACCCGCTTGTAATACCAATAGTTGGGAGGCTGAGATAGGAGGATCATAGGTTCAAGGCCAGCCTCAGTAACTTAGCGAGACCCTGTTTCAAAATAAAAAATGGAATCAGGCTGTGGGTGTAGCTCAGAGGTAGAACGCCCATAAGTTCAATCCCCAGTACCACAAAAAATATATATAACAATGATAATAATAATAATAATGATAATAACAACAATAATAATAAAAACAAGCATCCAAAATAAAAGAAAAGATAAATTCAAAGTACAAGGTATCCTGAGGGCCAAGATGTTTAAAAGGAACCTGTGCTAGGGTCTCTTTGTTGGGGCAATTATCAACAGGGGAAACTTGAGCAATTCTCCAACTGTAGGTATCACAACTATTTCTGCTTCTAAAAATAAAAGTAACTATTCAGTCCCAAGAAGGGTTGCTTAGTTGAAAGAACTTGAGAAAACCTGGTGGTATATAGAAAGTACATATGCTGGGGGAGAAAAATCCCATTCACCAAACTGATCTTTTAAACTATCTGATTTTAAACAAAACTCAGGGTTTCATTCACAAAATTTTCACAAAGGAGAGAGAACAGGATGTTGAGTATTGACAAATGAGAAGGATTAAAAATTATACACACATACACACATGTGTGAGCACACATGCATTTTAAATGAAATGTGATTTCCAGTTTCTCCATAGGGGAAAAGGTGTGCTTCTAGTAAACTCACCTCCGTGTTCTAGAAACACTCGAACGCATCTTTCCTTTCCTCTTGCTGCAGAGAAATGAAGCAAGGTCCAGCCATTAGCATCTCGGCCATTTGGAGAATAGCCTTGTTCTAACATCTTTCGTACTGTGTGGACATCCCCCGCGG
>PVJS01050439.1:0-14318 GCA_004027185.1 Glis glis | reverse complement strand
CTACCTCTGTGCTACACCCCCGGCCCTATTTTTTATACTTTACTTTGAAACCGGGTCTCACAAAGTTGCGGGGGGCCTCACTAAGTAGAGAGAGAGAGAGAGAGAGAGAGAGACAGGGAGAGAGAGAGAGCTGAAGCTGGCCGCTAACCTAGATCCTCCGGTCTCCGCCTCCCAAAGTACTGGGATTACAAGCGTGCGCCACCACGCCCGGCCTATTTTTTATTCTTTATTTTGAAACAGGGTCTCACTAAGTTGCGGAGGCCTCACTAAGTAGCTGAGGCTGGCCATGAACCCGAATCTTCCTGTCTCAACTCCCAAGTACTGGGATTACAAGCGTCACCACCACGCCCGGCCTGTACTCATTGACTTTTAACTTCCCACTGCCACTGTGGGTGATGGCACATGGGGGGAGGAGGACAGGTAGAACTGCACCCTCCTCCATGGGGTGGGAAATAAGAGAAGCCCCAGACTTCCTTCTCCCGAGACCAGGATGGTCGGTCCCTTGCTTAAACCAGGGCTCTCACTCTGGATTCTCTCCTTTGTCTCATTAATTCTCTCTCATCCCATTAACTACCTCTCTTCTCCATGGACTGAGGTTCAGCCTTGGTCTATGCTCACCTGCCCTGCCGCCCTGGTCTTCTCCCCAGCCTCCCCGGTGGTTTTATAGCCTCTATACTATTTCTGTACTGATGCTGGAATGATCTTTGATCTCCTTACATCCTCACTGGCGGATGCTGCCTACAGAGCCGGGAAGAGGCTCCACACCTGTGGGTCACTGCAGCGCCCTCCCACGGCAGCCCCGCCCTCCAGGCTGGGTGCCCCTGCGCTCGCCCTGCGCTCCAGCCTGGCTCAATGCCTGAGGTCCTGCCTGTCCTGAGATCAGCCGTCTCCACTCCTTTCCTGTGCTCGCTTTCGCTCTCCTGTGCCTTCACTTCCTTGTCTATCCTGTGTGCTGTGGTCTCCTTCTTCTTTATGGCCAAACTCCTACTCATGCTCAAAGATGCAAGTCCTTGCTCACCTCCTCTGGGAAGCCCCTCTCTCCCCTTCCCACACTTGACCCCTTCCGGCTTTGCCTGCAGTCCCTTTTGTACTGAGCATATATCAGCCCTGAAGCCAGAACACTGTATTGGACCTATTTGTTGACACTTGTCTTTTACCTAGACAAGGAGCTCCTAGGGAAGGGAGCGGGTATAAATTCACTTTTTAAATTCCTAGCTTGTAAAACAAAACTCTGCTGTATGTTCTAAGATTCTCAAAAAGTGGTGGTTGGAGGGGTGTATGAATGAATTCGAGTGTGTTTTTAAATTATAAATGAATCTAGCCAGGCATGGTGGCACAGGCTTGTAATCCCAGTACTTGGGAGGCTGAGACAGGAGGATCCAAGTTCGCGGCCAGCCTCAGCTACTTAGTGAGGCCCTCCGCAACTTAGTGAGACCTGTTTCAAAACAAAAAGAAAAAAAATAGGACTGGAGGTGTAGCTCAGAGGTAGAATGCCCCTGGGCTCAATCCCCAGTACCGCAAATAAATAAATAAGTAATAAATGAATCTGCAAATATCTGTCATTCTATCTCAGTGGATCTCAATGTAGTGCCTGGCAGGTGACCTCTTTCCAAAAAAACTGAAGGGATTGGAAAAATGGAAAAAGACACTTTCTCTAAAACAAAGGAGAGAGAGAGAGAGAGATCTTAAGAGCTCTGCCAGCCAGGCATGGTGGGGTGTGCCTGTAATCCCAGTACTTGGGAAGCTAAGATAGGAGAATTACAGGTTCAAGACCAGCCTCAGCAATTCAGCAAGACTCTCAGCAACCGAGTGAGACCCTGATTCAAAATAAAAAGTGAAAACAAAAAATAAAAATAAAAAGGGCTAGGGGTATAGCTGGGACGTAGAATGCCCCTAGGTTCAATCCCCAGTAACACACACACACACACACACACACACACACACACACACACACACACACCTTCTACCAAAGGGCTCGGAATGAGGACGTGCTAAGAACATAAGCCAGACCAAAAAAGCCAGACCAGGTAGAATTTTGAAATATGAGCAAGAGGACTTAAAAGCAGAAACGTTCTCATTTTGTTTCTGCTGTGGGACTAGCTACAAAGCAGAGGAGAGTGAAAGGGAGGGTAGAAAGGATATAGTGTTGCCAGATATTACAATTGTAAATATTATCTTTTTATGTTATGCTTTATCTTCATTATCATGCTAAGCCGATTATAACATTTTAAATGTCATTTCTGAGGCAGAATGGGATGGGAGGGGCTATTAGCTAAATTCTTTCAGGGAATATTATAGAAGTAAGATAAGCTACCAAAGGTGCTGAATTTGCCTTCTGTCCCAGTAATCTCTATAGAACTTTCTGCAGCATCCTTACTATAGTATCCTTGCTGCATGGCTATCAAGACCAGGGCCTCTCAAACTCTCTGTGGTGAGGGAGGGAGAATTTCTTCCAACCTGTCACTCTCTGATACTCATGTAAAATACAAAAAGAAAATGAATTATGGGAAAAATTACACAGAAAAGACCAAATACAAACACAGATTTATTACTGTGTTCAACAGATACTCAGTTGTCCTGACAAACTATTATCAAAGTTTCTCCGCTCACTCTCCATTTCTGTACTTCCTGCAGATCAGAAACAGTTCTCAAACTGGTTCCTCTCCAAGATTTAGCACACCTCGAATAGCTCCAAGTTAGACCCTACTTGCATATTTTCTATAGCAGACAGTATAAGGAATGAAAAGTTCATAAGAGGAAAGCACGCACGTACAAATCCTATAATGGTAGAGATCTTAAGGACAGAAACTAATGAGAAAAAAATACTTTGAGGAAATTTAAAATTTCAAAATGGAAAATTATTCAAATGGTGGAAAGCTCTTTTATTGTGTGGGTCTCCCTCTCCTCCCTCCCTCCCCGCAGTGGAGTGAATGCCTGGGTCCTCTTAGAGAATAATTGTTTTCAGCGCAAAAGTTTTAAATTGATCCTTAATTGTTACCAAAAGGGCAGTCATAGGTGCCGACATCAAGCCAATAGAATTAATAAGCAGTATGATGGGCTTTAGTGATTTTCCTGGGTCCCTTTGCTCTGTCATTTTGAGCACAAAATGAGCTGTCATTATCGCTGAGCCTCCAACCTCTCATTTTGGCTTCAGATGATTACAGCTGCTCGTGTAGTGCGTGGCTGCAGTAGTCCTCGGTAACTGGTTCAGGGCAAAAGTATCATATTTAAAAGACTTAATTACGATCAGCAGAGGGAACAAGTTGTGGCCATATGGCCTTGATCTGTTGTCTAGAGTGACCTACCAAAATTTGGACTCCTAATGATCTATCTTCTCAACAATTGCAGAAAACAAGCAGCTTTTAAAATCCAGTGTCTCTACCATGGCCTCTGAGGGTTTGGAAACTCTTTCGACTGGACAGGTGCCATCATTTATTGGAAAAGCACCACTTTTTTTTTTTTCTCTAACCCCATATGAAACTCTTCAAGTCCCTTAACCCAATCTTTCTCTCACATGGAGAGCTGAGGCTCGGGTTTCTGCAAGCTTTGCGCTTGAAGCAAGAAAAAGAATTGCTCTTTAAGGCCCAGTGCAGAACCTGTGAAGCTGGCCAGATGAGTTAGGCCATTGTGCACCATCTCAGTCCCACACTTGTCCTGCTGTGTTGGTGTGGGTCCGGCCCATCCTGATTCTTCTCTTTTATCTTCTTAATTTTGTACATGGTATGTCCTTTTAAAACGTCCAGCAAAGTATTAAGCTACTCTCAAATATAAGCATTCGCTGCAAGTTGAGTATTAGCCTCTCCTTTTGTACCATGTGTGATTCAACAGAAATATTGATGAGTCCATTTCATTTTTCAAGGCAGTGCAGGTTTTACATGTGGTTTGAGATGTGCTGTAAGTTCAGTTCTAGCCTTCCTCAGCTTCTTTTTTTTTTTTTTTTGCAGTACTGGGGATTGAACCCAGGGGCATTCTACCTCCCAGCTATACCCTCAGCCCTATTTTTTATTCTTTATTTTGAAACAGGGTCTCACTAAGTTGCCGAGGGCCTCACTAAGTAGCTGAGGCTGGCCGCGAACCCAGATCCTCCTGTCTCAGCCTCCCAAGTACTGGGATTACAAGCGTGTGCCACCACGCCCGGCTTCTCAGCTTCTCTTATTTGGACGTGCACTCCCTCCCCTGCAGGCACATGAGCTCCCTACCATGTAACATCTGACAGTAAGAAGGGGCCTTGCTATGGAAGACCATCGTGCTTGCTGATTTGCAGGAGAGGAGGTCCTAGTGCTGGATCCGTGGTCTGGGTGTCTCTCCACAGGCCTGCTTCCTGTCCTGTCCAGGCTGCAGAGCCCATGTTAGGTTTGGTAGGGAGCCCAGGCTGCATTGTTCAGCCCCGGGTAGGGGATTATATTTATTTTCTATTTTACGTTATTTCAGCTGTTTTCACTTTTTTCTTTATTGTTTTCTTGCCTCCTACGGAGTTCTTTTTCAAGTGTTGCAGGGGAGAGGGGAACACTCAGTTATGAACTCTGCAGCACACAGGGGCGGAAAGCAGTTTTCCCCTTTCTCAGCAATTCAAATAGCTTCTTAGCCATGTCACTTTAACCCGCTATAGGTCTGAACCCGTGGTGGATCTGCATGGGAGCAGTCTCTATGTGAAAACATAAAATTATTGCGGGGTTTTCCCATGGCTCGTGAATACAGCCTGTCACATAGCATAATTGGGTTATATGTTTATTACTTTTAAAACTTTTTTTATTAAATTGGTACTTGAGGAGGAACTTGGTTCTATACTTTAACAACTGATATCTTTATGACTTAAAGGTCATGTTTAGTGCTGGGGGTGGTGGCCCATGCTTGTAATCCCAATACTTGGGAGGCTGAAACAGGAGGATCTCAGGTTCACGGCTAGCCTCAGCTACTTAGTGAGGCCCTCCGCAACTTAGCGAGACTGTGTTTCAAAATAAAGAATAAAAAAATAGAACTGGGGTTGTAGCTCAGAGGTAGAACACCCCTGGGTGCAACCCCCATTACCACCAAAAAGAAAAAAGGTCATGTTTAAGAGAACTCTGTCACATTCCAGAATTTTTATTTCTGGTTCCCACTATATGACTCTTGGAGTCTCTTTTTTAACATATAAACCAGTCAAAGAAACAAGAGAGGATGTTATGCCAAAGCAGTTATTGAAAACTGTTATCACCACCCATTGAGGGAAGCTCTAATATATTTTGGAGGTGGATCCATTAATATTTACCACACTCTTTCTCCTTGCTAAAAAAAACCTCACATTCTATAAATAGGTATTATAATCATTAATGAGGGAGCAACTCTGTATTCTCATGGTAGAGTTAATGAGCACATTTAGTATCATAATTATGTGAAGCAGATACGAAGGATTCATCTTGCATAATTAAAGATGACTTGGAAGAGGTCAGGGGTGTTTAAGGTGTCTTTCTCGTTGACTTTACAGGATTACCTCGACTGCATCAGAGACCAAACAAAACTTTCCCTGGGGACTGAAGACAGAGCTGCCCTCTTTGGAAACATACAAGACATCTACCACTTCAATAGGTAAGTCCATACTCAAAAGATTGTTCTCATCTAGCACCATTATGAATTTCTTTCAGATTTCTATTGCCTGAGAAAACTTGACCTGTAACCCCTGGTTCAGCTCCATACATTTTTATGGGCCAGCTTGCCATGAAGTTTTCTAGCTTAGAGCATCCTTGTCTCCTATATGATTCTCACGTTTACTCAATGTTCTCTCTCTCTCTCCATCCTCCTGGCTCAGAGAAGAAACCTGTTTGCCCTGGTGGGTCATTGAAATCTTTCATCCACAACAGGACATGAACAGAACATCCAAAACTGCATGCTTTCCTAGTCTCCAGCACCCACGCCTACGCTGAATTATCTACCAATTTTCTTGTGTCCGAGGAGTAGGCTGGATGCAATAAATATACAGTAAATCCCTTAGGTTATAACATAATAATTTCATTTAATTGTGGAAATGCTAGGAAGCTCCCCCTCCTGCAGCTGTTGTGAAGCTTCAGTGGGCTGATCCTAGGGTGCCAGCCCAGTACCACCACAGAGCCAGCACCGAATGTTAACCGGTGATGGTGGGGACCTTGTTGTAGCGAAGTGCCATTATAAAATTCTACCCTGTGCTGTCAGTTTGTGACTCAGCCATATAATGTGAGCAAAATCCTACTCCTCTGTGCTAACTAAGGTTGGTAAAGGTAAGATCCTTGAGGACAGGATCCCCATCTCCTTTGCACCCTTGAACCCCAACACCTAGCTCCAGCCTGGCCTCTGGGAGACAGGTTTGTTGAGTAGAATGGATCATCTTTCTTCTGAAAGTAGGGAATGTGGGAAAACGCCAGTGCTGCATCAGGATTGTGCTCATGCTTGACCCTGCAGGCTTTGAAAACCAGTTTGCGAGTCAGTGGTTCCCCACCTGGACAACATACTGGAATCACCTAGGAAGCTTTTTAGAAAAATAGACTTCTAGCTGGGCATGGTGGCACACGCTTGTAATCCCAGTACTTGAGAGGCTGAGACTGGAGGATCCAGGTTCACAGCCAGCCTCAGCTACTTAGTGAACCTCTGTGACTTAGTGAGACCCTGTTTCAAAATAAAGAATAAAAAATAGCTTTTTTTTCCAAAAAGCTTATTTTCAAAATAAAGAATAAAAAATAGTTGGGGATGTAGCTCAGAGGTAGAATGCCCCTGGGTTCAATCCCCACTACTGCCAAAAAAAAAATAGACTTCTATTGGTGCATTGTAATGGTGCATCGTAATGAGGTTCAAGAGGATACAAACATACATGCGCACAGCACTTGGTGATTCCCTCCGGATCCCACCCCACATCCCGCCCGGTACATGTTAGTGAGCTTCGTAGTGATACCTTCATGTATGGACATAGCATGATTTGAACTGCTCCCTTCATCAAGCCTCCTTTTTCCCTCCCTACCTCCCTCCCACAATCCCCTGGTCTCCACTGATCTCTCTCCTCATTTATCTGAAGTACCTTTTTTTTTCCCTATTTTCTCTCTAGCTTCCACATATGAGAGGAAATACACAACCCTTGACATTCCGAGACTGGCTGATCTCACAGCATAATAGTCTCTAGTTCCATCCATTTTCCTGCAGATGACATAATTTTGTTCCTTATGAATGAGTAGAATTCCATTGTGTGTATATGCCGCATTTTCTTTATCCATTCATCTGTTGATGGATACCTAGGTTGGTTCCATAATTTGGCTATTGTGAATGGTGCTGCTATAAACATGCATATGTGTGTATCACTTTAGTATTCTGACTAATTCTTTTGGAAAGATACTGAGAAATGGTATAGCTGGATCATATGATGGTTCTGTTTCTAGTCTTTCTTGAGAAACCTTCATACTGAACTCCACAGTGATCATACCGATTTACACTCCCACCAACAGTGTATAAGGGTTCCTACTTCCCCACATCCTCGTCAGCATTTATTATTATTTTTATTCTTGGGAGTTAAATGGAATCTCAGTGTAGTTTTGATTTGCAGTGCCCTGATTGCTAATGATGGTGAACATTTTTTTCATATATTTATTGGCCATTTATATTTATTTTTTTGAGAAGTATCTATTCAGTTCAATTGCCCATTTTTATTGGGTTATTTGAATTTTTTAGTATTGAGTTTATTAAGTTCTTTTTATATTCTATATATTAGTCCTCTCTCAGAAGAGTAGCTGGCAAAGATTTTCTTCCATTCTGTAGCTCTCTCTCTCTTCAGATTCTTGATTGTTTCCTTTTCTGCACAAAAGATTTTAAATTTGATAGAATCCCATTTATTGATTCTCAGTTTTATTTCTTGAACTTTGGGGGTCTTAGGAAATATTTACTAATACCTATATGTTGGAGAGTTGGTCCTGTTTTTATTCTAGTAATTGCAAAGTCTACTGTCTAATTTCTAGGTCTTTGATCTATCTTGATCCATCCTTGTGCAGGGAGAGAGATTGGGGTCTAATTTCATTCTTCTACATGTAGATATCCAGTTTTCCTAGAACCATTAGTTGAAAAGGCTGTCTTTTTTCCAGCATATGTTTTTGGCTTCTTTGTCAAAAAATCAACTGACTGTAAATGTGAGGATTTGTGAAAGGAAGAAAGAGGAGAAGGAGAAGAAAAAAGAAACAGTGGCTTGATCCTACCTCCAGAAATTCTGACTCGTTGGTCTGGAGTGGGGCTGGGGCATCAGAATTTTTCAAAAGATCCTCAGGTGTTTGTAATGTGTGCCATGGTGGAGAAACACTGTCTAAATAAAATAAACACAGCAATAAGAAGATAGAAGCCGGGCGCAGTGGCACATGTTTGTAATCCCAGTACTTGGGAGGTTGAGACAAGATGATCTAAGCTTCAAGGACAGCCTCAGGAATGTAGTGAGATTCTCAGCAACCTAGCAAGACCCTGTTTCAAAAACAAAACATAAAAAGAACTGGGGGTGTACCTCAAAAGTAGAATGCCCCTGGGTTTAATCCCTAGTACCATAATAATTAGTTAATTAATTAACATAGAGAAAGGACATAAAATTATTTAAAGAATCCAGAACCTGTATGTTCATTAGTAATGTGTTTGTGTTAACACAGGCTCCCATTTAGCTGTTGCTGGTGATAAAATCCCATGAGCCCTGTGTGGCTTCTCCATCCAGAGCCCACTACTGATGCTATAACCTGGCGACACGTGAGAGGGCTAGATGCTGCGAGGCCCTGGCCTGGGTCTCCTGTGGCTCGACTGTAAGTTGATGGTAACACATCACTGTAGAGTGAGCACTTCCTTCAGGCCAGAGGCCAGAGAGCTTTAGCTGCATTATCATTTCCTGTGCATCATCTGGGACTGGCTGAGCCCAAACCCTAGGCATTCGGCCACGTGCCCTCCTGCCAGAGTGGAGCCCTGCTTTCCTGACATGGTTCATGAAGTTATGACTGGCTCCAGGAGGGAGTTTTGACTCCCTGGAATTTAAATGTCCATGTGCCTCCTAACTTAAAGAAAGATAAAAATGAGTTAGCAAGAAGGGACTTGGCAGTGGGGCCCAGTCTGCAGATGTCAGATAACTGAGAAGACCTTTACGTTCCTGAATTGATTCTCTCTTCTTTATTTGATGTTCATTGGCCCTGAATGTCAGATCTGTCTAAAATGAGCCCGAGTCAGAGGGCACGAGTACCCGGATGATGATATATGTGCGAGGCATCGATGGACTGACACAATTACCAGTGATCGGGCTCATGCTTGTCCCTCGGTAGATCACATCTGTGTACTGTCTGCACACGCATTATCTCACTCAATTCTCTCAACAGCTCTGTGATGCAGATAAGATACAATGTTATACATGCATTTATAGATAGGAATCAGCTTTATAGGCCAAAAAGTCCTTGGCTCAAGGATGTAGAGCTAGAAATCCAGTCTGGTCCATTTCAAATACCTTTCAAGCCTCTAATACCTTGCACTGTTTTCAAAAATATCTTATTTAACTTTTATGGTTGAATTGTCTATACTGTTTTGACCCCATTTGTTTCTATTTCCTTTCTCCTAAACCTAGAATCTAAATTTAGAGCTCAGATGTCTTTGTTGTTATTCTATTTGGTAAAGGAAGAGTATTGATGTACCTTTTATGTCAGTGCTGCTTATGAATCTTTTATTATATACCTTACATCACTTGATTTCAAAGATAGAACTGTCTGGTGAATCAATGTTAGGGCTTGAAATAATAAACTTTAAGGTTTATATTACTAGCTCAGGTCCAAGTTTTTCAACATAATATAATAATATTGTGGCCAACTAGGGGAGACTTAAATCTCCAAAATTAAAGAGGGCAAAAGAAATGGTTTTACAGCTGGGCATGGTGGTACACACCTATAATCCCAGTACTTGGGAGGCTGAAACAGGAAGACCACAGATTTGAGGCCAGCCTCAGCAACTTAGCGAGATCCTTAGCAACTTAGTGAGACCCTCTTTCAAAATAAAAAATAAAAAGAGGTGGGGGTGTAGCTCAAAGATAGAATGTCCCTGGGTTCAATCCCAAGGAAAGAAGAGAGGGAGGGAGGTAGTAAAAGGAAAGATGGATGGATGGATGGATGGATGGATGGAAGGAAGGAAGGAAGGAAGGAAGGAAGGAAGGAAGGGAGGGAGGGGAGTGAGTTTTACACTGGCCTGAAAAATTCTGCTGAGTAGATTTCTCCTTTTAGGTCACACAGGTTGAGCATCCCTCATCTGAAAATCTAATTGGATTTTCTGATTAGAAAAATTTTGAGCATTGACATGATGCCATAGCTGGAAAATTCCACATCTGACCTCATGTGACATGTTGCAGTCAAAACACTAAAAATACTGTGTAGAATTACCTTCAGGTTATATGTATAAGGTGTAGATGAAGCAAATGAATATTGTGTTTAGACTTAAGTCTCATTCCTACAGTATCTCATTATGAATATGCACCTATTCCAAAATAAAAATTTAAAAACCCTGAAATTCAAAACACTTCTTTTCTCCAGCATATGGGATAAGAGATTCTCAGGCTGTATTTCCAAAATACAGAAAAGCACGCAGTAGTACAATAAACACCCATGAACCATTCCAACTCTAGCAAAGCCTTTTTTTGTGTCTATTTGCCTTAGAAATGTTTTGAAGCATAAGGACATTACAAATACTGTAGAAGCCACTTCTATCCCCTTCCCCAGGTGCACGCTGCTCTGTGGAGAACGACGTACCAATGTGTCGGTAAACCAGTTCTCCAGCATGGAGCCAGAAGAGGGGAAAGCTAGAATCTATAACGATCTCATATTTCTGTGGTGTAAATAATCCCATCACAGCAGGTTTCAATACACTAACATAGGCTCACTGCTGAGGAAGTTAGGAAGAGGTGTACAGAATTGCCTCAGCGAAACCAGTACAATTTAGCTCAGCATGCAACTATGCGTATAGCTACTCTCCAAGTCTAGATGTTTCCCTCCCAAGCCTGGTTTTTTACTTGTTTTTTGCCCTTGCTATGTATTATTTATTTAAAATATGTAACACGCTATTTCAAACATGGCATAAATGGTGTCATATGCTTATAGTTTTTCACTCAACATTGTTTTTGAGATTTATAGCTCTAGTCCATTTAAGTGCTGTGTAATACTCCCTGGTGGAGATCTAGCACTCTGCATTTTGCCAGTTGCAGTAAGCATGAGCATCTTTTCTTATCAGCTACTTAGATTTCCTCTGTGATGTTTTTCTGGATCACATCCATTGCGTGTTGTCCTGTTGGGATCTTTGTTTTTCTTACTGTTGTATTGGAGTTCTTGATGCTGGCTCATGATCTTCATGGATTATGTGAATTGCCAATATATACTAGTATAAGACATGGCTTTTAACTTTAATCATGGTTTATTTGAAAATAAGTGATATAGTTTATAAGTTTGGCAACACAAAATATACTTTTTATAGCATGAAGAGTTTGTGCTTTGAAAATTATCTCCTAGCCAGGCATGGTGGCACACGCTTGTAATCCCAGTACTTTGGGAGGCGGAGACCAGAGGATCCGGGTTCGTGGCCAGTCTCAGCTCTCTATCTCTCTCTCTCTCTCCCTGTCTCTCTCTCTCTCTCTCTCTTTCTACCTAGTGAGGCCCTCCGCAACTTCGTGAGACCCGGTTTCAAAATAAAGTATAAAAAAAAAATAGGGCCGGGGGTGTAGCTTAGAGGTAGAACGCCCCTGGGTTCAATCCCCGGTACCGCAAAAAAAAAAAAAAAATAAGAAAATCATCTCCTAATCTCAGACCATACAATTTTTCCAAAAACACCTAAATTTTTTCTTTTCACATTTGTCTTTAGTCTGCCTAAAATTGATGGCAATATGGTATGGTAGGAGATCCAAAACTCTGATTTTGTCTGGCAAACCAGTGGCCTCATCACCACTACTTGAAATGTGCAGTGTCTCCATACCAATGTTTAGCTCCACATTCCTCACGTGTCCGGTTTGCATGGATGTAGGGGTCTGGTTCTGGGCTCTTGCCTCTTTCACTAGTCTGGTTGTTCGTCCTTGCCCCACCATACCGCGTGGTCTTCATTATTAAGCCTCCGTTTGCCATCTTCAACACTGGTTTAACTTCTCTCACTTTGGCCTTAAGTAATTTTTTTTATTAGTTTGTCATTTCAGGAAGCATTCTTTTGAGATTTTTTTTATTAGAATTGCATTAAATTCATGGATTAATTTTGTCAAAATTGATATATTTACCAAGTCATCTCATCTATAGACATAAATCTCTTCAAACAACTTTTTAAATGTCCTTCAATTTTTTATAGTTCCTCTATCACATTTATACATTAACCTTTAAAAATTTATTCCTAGATACTTTATAGCTTTTGATATCATTATGACTAGAACTTGTTCTTGTATTTTTAACTAGCTATTATTATCATCTAGGAACACTTTTGATTTTTACAGGTAGATACTCTATCAAACTTACTTTCTGAGTTTTCCCATTAGTTCTAGTAGTGGTTTGTAGATTTTCTTAGACATGTAGACAATGATATTGGAAAATGTGGAGAATTCTTTGTCACCTTTTCCGGTTCTTCTACCCTTTATGTCTTTTTCTTATTGCTTTGTGTACGTCTTCTCATACAATGTTGTTTAGATGTTGGCATCCTTATCTTCTTTTTAACATTTACAGAAATGTTTTTACCATTAAGTATAATGTTTGCTATGGGATTTAGATAAACACTTGTCCTATTAGGATTTTATCATTATACCCGTAATAAAATTAACACGTGATTTTACTCCATCTATTCATAGAATGAATTATGTTACCATTCTGATTGAACCATGCATGGTGTGACAGGAATAAATCCCACATGGTCATGATGTTTCATTTATTTATGTGCTGATGAGTTTGATTTGTGTCTTTTAAAAGAATTTGTCATGCATATTCGCAAATAACACTACTATATAATTTCTTTTCTCTTACTTTCTTTGTTCATTATTGATAAATGACAAGATTTAAATTGTTATTTCACAAAATCTTCTATCCTGAGATGTTTCGGAATATGATTGAGGCTTCATTTTTGTTTTCTTTTTGGTAGCCAAATGCCTCTTTCTCATAATCCCTATGCTAACCTAGAAATTTAAATCTCTGATTTGGTGTCTGGAATAAGTCTCCAAATGGTCAGGAAACTGGGTTAGGCAAAAGAAACCACTTTCCCCCATTTGAACCAGCCTTCTAAAAATCCCAAAACTTTTTTTTACTGCCAACCAAAGAAGAAATGCCAACTTTTTTTTTACAGTATCCCTCTTTTGAAATAGAGAAAAGTTATCTAAACTGTAACTTGAATCTTTAAGAAGGAAGAGTGAGAAAATAAAGACCATTCCTCCAAATTGAATTCTTATGTTTAAATTGTTTCTTAGCAGATTAAATGTATCCAAGCTCTCTCCCTTCCTCAGAAAGATCAGGGTAAAAAATTCCCATTTCCTTCAGCTCTTTATCTTCAGTAGACCTGTGTTGTGTCACTACTGTTGTGAAACATGGGGCTAGGTCTAGCGGTAAAAAGATGAATGAATGACAACATTGTATAAATAACAGATGAACAGATTGGGAACGCTGGGGAACCTCCAATTAATTTTGTCTGAAGAGGCTAGTGAAACCATTACAGAGGGAGTTATATACATCTTAAGATAAAACAAAATTCTTAGGGCCATGTTCCCCCCCCCCTTAATTGTAATTTAGGAAGAGAATTATGGGATACCTATCACAACAGGGCAAAGAAAGGCAGGAGATTTTCTTTTTTAGTGCATTTTCATTCCGCCAAAATGTCACCAACTTTCGCATGATGGTAATAATATTTCCACCCATAGGCTCTTTTTCAGCTGCAGTTTTCAGGCTAGAGCTAATGTATCAGTCAACCTAATGGAACATTTCCCATTCCCTCATGCACGTGTGTCTCTGTTGAAGTTAAAATGACCTGGTGAGGTGGTGGGAAAAGGAAGTGCTACTGAGAGACTGTGCAGACTGGAAGGGGAGCAGCCCATTCCTGCCACTCACTCAGTGTAAAGCAGTAAGACCTTCGGGGTCAGTATCCACTCCTGCCTTCAAGTTCACATCAGCGGTCAGAGAACATTTCACACACACCTTGCCCTATGGAGGAGAACAGTTTCCTGTGCTTGCCCACCCAGGCAACAGACTGAAGCTCAAGGAGGGAATCTTGTCAATTTCTTTTTCATGGTCCTACTCAAAATGGAGGAAAAATTTAGAGTAATTACTCATGGGAAAATATTTATTTTTTTTTTTGGTTTTTTTTTTTTTTTTTTTTTTTTTTGG
>PVJS01050438.1:0-14314 GCA_004027185.1 Glis glis | reverse complement strand
GGTCTCACAAAGTTGCGGAGGGCCTCATTAGGTAGAGAGAGAGAGAGAGAGAGAGAGAGAGAGAGAGAGAGTTGAGGCTGGCCACAAACCCCGATCCTCCAGTCTCCGCCTCTCAAAGTACTGGGATTACAAGCATGCGCCACCACGCCCGGCTCCCATTATCTTTTAATATAAAGTATTTCATTAAATGCATCATTGACACATTCCGTGGAGCCCTGGGTGGTGGCAAGAGTTTTCAGGGGTTTTAGGATGAGTAGCTCAATCAAGCAGTGTACAGTTAATAAATTTGATATGACTAGTCCTCCTGCCTAGAGTAGACGCTGTCTTAGAGAGCCTCCTTATCACCAATAACCTGATGAACAGACACTCTTCATCCCTACAGTTAGACACCCTTGCTGCTCTGCGCAGCCTGGCACACTGGGCTCTTCTCTGCCAGGCCACTCTGTTCTGCTCTTGACAGGTGAATTACACACTATCAAGAGTTAGTTTGTTCTCCAACATATTTTTTTATATATTCATTTATTGGTGCATTGTAATTATACATTTTGATACACATCAGGGTGGCAGCATCTTACATGCACACATTGCTCCAACATGTTTTTTAATAAGTTGTGTTTGTTATTCTAATCATGTAATTTAATTAAACATATAGTAGTCCTCCCTTGTGTATAGTTTCACATTCTATTGTTTCAGTTACCCATGGGCCACTGAGGTCTGAAAATATTAAATGGAAAATTCCAGAAATAAATAATTAATAAATTTTAAAGAACTCTTATTATAATAATAGTTATAATTAATCTATTTTACTATTGATTATTGATGCTAATCTCTTACTGCCTCTATTTTATAAGCTAAATTTTATCAAGGGTATATTTGTATAGGAAAAATACCCAATAATATATATAGGATTCAATACTCTCCATGGTTTCAGACATCCCTTGTGGTCTTGGGATATATCTTCTATGGAAAAGAGAGAGAGGTACTGCAATTGATAATATGTGACTGGGAAGACATGAAAAAGCTTTCGATAAACCTCAAAATGGCAAATTACTGATGTAAATCTATAATATTGGTTAAAATGATTAATATCATTTTGAAGTTATCTTGAATAACTTCACCAATATGTTTAAGAAAATAAATTATATCTGAAGTATCAATAATGCATTAATTGGTGTAGTTCATCCAAGAGTCATCACATGGAGTTTGAATGCCTTTTTCTATTAATCAATGTTTGTATTAACTATCAAACACAGTTCTGAAGCTCCAGGCTCTCAACTGTCCTCTCTCTGTCCTGAGCACTGGCTGGCCTTCCACATGCATTCAGTTCACTATCCTCTTTGAAAAAAGATCGAAAAAAGAACATATGCATAAACATAAAAACTATAATCTCTTTATGGCTTCTTGCACCTGGTAGAACTTCCAATTAAAGTAAAAAACCCCATTCACTACACAGCATAGGACAGAAGCCATACATCACCAGGGCTGGACTCCGATGGGTATTCCAGGAGTCTTGGCCAGGCATAACAGTTTCCTCTGAGTTTCTACCCATTTCTGAAGGGCTTCCACTACACTGTATTCACCTCCTCTCTCCTGGTTCTTGTTTTTGGAATTTCTTCACATTGTTACATCATTCACAGCTTCACCTCCAGAAATAAATTGAACTGTGGCTACTTGGTTTTAAATATTTTAGTTTGTATATTAAGTTTGATAGAATCATATATAGTAAGATAATCTAGAACCATCATAAAGAAGGTCTTATTATCTTATAGGTTTTAGTCTACATACTCTGAATTTTGGATTTTTCTTGTCTGTTCTGGTTACCTCATATAACTAGTGCAAAAACTGAAGAAATTATTATTGATAAAAAAAATCAGCTGGGCGTGGTGGTGCACACTTGTAATCCCAGTACTTGGTAGGCTGAGACAGGAGGATCGCAGGTTTGTAGTCAGCCTCAGCTACTTAGTGAGGCCCTCCGCAACTTAGTGAGACCCTGTTTCAAAATAAAGAATAAAAAATCAGACTGGGGTTATAGCTAGAAGGTAGAATGCCCCTGGGTTCAATCCCCAGTACCGCAAAAAAAAAAAAAAAATCATCGGTCAACCTAAACAGATTTAGTAAAGCAAAAGAACAAAGGAAGGAAGAACTAAAGAGGGAAAAGAATTTCTGTGTTCTCTGCATATTACGAAGAACAGAGAGAAGGTAGAGAAGAAACAACAAGAATAAGAAGAGAAAATGATGTCAGTACATGAGTAGAATGCTAACTCCACAAAAATACACTGAAACAATGAAAATTAGATCATCTTTTTTTTTTTTTTTTTGCGGTACCAGGGATTGAACCCAGGGGCGTTCTACCTCCGCGCTACACCCCCGGCCCTATTTTTTATACTTTATTTTGAAACCGGGTCTCACGAAGTTGCAGAGGGCCTCACTAGGTAGAGAGAGAGAGAGAGAGAGAGAGAGAGAGAGAAAGAGAGAGAGAGAGAGAGAGAGAGAGCGAGCTGAGGCTGGCCGCGAACCCGGATCCTCCGGTCTCCGCCTCCCAAGTACTGGGATTACAAGCATGCGCCACCACGCCCGGCAAGATCATCTTTTTAAAATATATTTAAAAAATAAACCATATGTGTGACCCCAAAGAAAAATATATTCTCAATATAGAAGCCCAGGGGCAGCGGGCATGCTATGAAGGAAAGAGGGAAGGGGGAAGTTGTATGTAAGAGGTTTCACTCAAAGCAATGGGCTTTGAGTGAATGTGAAGTAGGCAGGTCAAAGGCAAATACAAAATAACAACAACCTGTTTCACCAAAAGAAAAAAATATAATATATATTATAACATAATATATTGAACTTAATGTGGTGTTGACATTTTTAAGGAGTTTATCAATTTGTAAAATATTATGAAACATATAGAAAGGTGTGTTACTTCTAAGAGTTGGCCCAGACAGGAGAGGGAGGGATCTCACTATAGGGTTCACATAAATGCTTGCCTCTGTTCTGACCCTCTCACTGACTGTACTTCATAGTACTTCACAATGTGACTGATGGACTGAGGACAGGGTTTAGTGCATCAGAAAGGAAAAATAAATACAGAAGGTCCTGCTTGGCCCTAGCTTAAACAGGATTTTCGGATACTCATACCCTTATCAGGAAAATGAAGAATTAGCAGGGGGATAAGAATGCATTACAATCTGTGTTCTCTTAATTCATTCTATTACTTGCAGGATGCAAATAAAAATAGTGTCAACAGAACAGCCTCCAAATTTTGCTGTGAGAGTACTCTATACCTTTCCATGTTTGAAAATATTGGTAGCAGCCGCAAGTGTCCTGAAATTTTAAATGCTGACTTGGGATCAATTAAACTTCAAGACAGAAACAAATATCTCATAATAAAAGTTAAAAGGTACTTCTGGGAAACAGGAAACTCTGATGCTCTTCAGTTTTATGCACTAAATAGAAAAGAAGTCTGCAAAGCAAACATATGCTCTAGTGCAAAGGGTGGCAAGTTTTCCAGGATATTATTTTATAATATTATGTAATATGAATTAATTAACCAAGAAGATAAAGAAAGCTAAACAGGAGGAGAGGTGTGTGTGTAACATATATGTAGTATCTATTACCAAGTAATAACTTCACATTCTATGCTGTTTTTATTATTCTGGCTTTATTTTAATCTAAATAAGTATACACTTTCATTTGCATTTCAAAAACAGAACTAGTTCAATATGTTTTATGAGTTAAATGCCACTCTTACTTTAGATTTACCAGTATATGTTCCACAAAAATGTATAAAGGACTTACATTTCCTTAGTTTTCTTGAGAACCTCAGTTTATGATTAATAAATTTGTATGAATAGATCAAACTCTTGCTTAGCTCATTCTCCTTATTATTAAGTTGTCACTGTAGACCTAAAGGTACCTGCTAGGAATGTCATTAACTGGGCTAACCAGATTATCTAATTTCAGACATGTATAGAATAAACATACATATTAATTACACAAAATGGTGAGTTTGAATTGCAGCACTGTAGGAAGCTGGGCTCGGTTGAGCCAGTCAAGATGGCGCGGTGGCTGGCTGCCAGGTCCTGTGACCTGTGCTTGTTTACCAGACCTAGCGCATGCGCAGTTGAGAGGCACACGTGCTTGGCGCACGTCCATTGCGTAGCAGAGCGTGCCTGCTGCTTAAGAGCCAATGAGGAGAAGTTTAGCTTGAATGTGCATGGCGTGAGAGAGATGTGATTGGATGATGGCTGATGGGACGTTGAGGGAGGGGTTTTTTGCTTGCTGGATACGCGTGCGTGCGGAGAGAATAAAGAAGAAGCTGGAAGCTGCACCATCAGAAAACGGACGTCTGTGTGTCTTCTTTCCTGGACTCCGCCGGTCGGAGTTCCAGGATTGCGTCACAGCACATTCATGCATAGATAAAAAAACATAATTTGATCAGTTTTACTCCCCAATTCCTTCACTACCCTCTGCCCCTCTGATCTTCTTCATCTAAGCTCCTGGTCCCCCTTCTACTTTCAAGGCAATCTTTTTTCTTTTCTTCTTTTCTTTTCTTTTCTTTTCTTTTCTTTTCTGTTCTTTTCTTTTCTTTTCTTTTCTTTTCTTTTCTTTTCTTCTTTTCTCTTCTCTCCTCTCCTCTCCTCTCCTCTCCTCTCCTTTCCTTTTCTTTTTCCTTCTATCTTCCACATGAAAGAAAACCTACAATACTTTTCTCTCTGAATCTAACCTATTTCACTCGAAATTATAGTTTCCAACTCTTATCAATTTTCCTGAAAATGACATAATTTTATTCTCCTTTATGGCTAGAACTCCATTGTGTATATATATGAAATTTTCTTTATCCATTCAACTGTTGACAGATACCTAGATTCCATAACTTGACTGTTGTAAATCGTGCTGCAATAAATGTGGATATGCATGTATCTATAAATTATGCTAATTTTAATACTTTTGGATAGATATCAAGGAGTGGCATACCTGGATCACATGGTAGTTCTTTTTGGCTTTTTGAGGAACCTCCCTACTGATTTCTATAGTAACTATACTAATTTACATTCAAACCATCAGAACATAATAGTTCCTTTTCCCCCATATCCTCACCAGTAGTTATTGTTATTTGTATTCTTGATGATTGCCATTCTAACTGGAGTGAGACAGAATCTCAAGGTAGTTTTGATTTCCATTTCCTTGATGGCTAAAGATGTCAAACATTTTTTTTCACCTAAGTGTTGGTCATTTGTACTTCTTCTGAGAAGCATCTGTTCAGTTCATTTTCCCAGTTATGGATTGGGCTATTTGATTTTAATATTAACTTTTTTGCATTCTTTATATATTCTGTATATTAGTCCTCTGTCAGAGGAATAGCTGGCAGCAATTGTCTTGCCTTCTCTCAGTTGTTTCTTCACTCTCCTGTCTCCTTCGCTGTGCAGAAGATTTTTAATTTGATGTCATCCTACTTATTATTTCTTTCTCTTTTTTCCCAAGCTATATGGGTCTTATTGAGCAAGCTTTGCCTGTACCTATGTCTAATATCAGACCCACACAGGTAATATGCCATAATCTCTTAAAATGCTACCTAACATGAAAGATTCAGAATAGTCTATAGTCAAGTCTCCCTAGAAGAGGTAATCTCTTCATCCTTCCACCTAGTGATACATTTCTATAGTAAGGATTAATTTACAATTTGCATTGTATTTCTGTGGACTTTATGGATACTGCACTTAAATATCTAATTAGTTTTAAATAAAATACAGAAGGCAAAATATTCAAAATTGTTTTAGCATTTTGAATAAATTTATACACAAATACATCCTGAAATTTGAAGTCATAGTTAAAGTGGACTATAGATTTTCTCCATGCTTGTGTAGATTCTCTGTTTTCACACCTCCAGTGATTTCTCCCTCTTATCAACATGTACTGTTTCAACCCTGGCATTCCCCAATTTCCATAAGGTCACCCCAACTTAGTCTTACAGCTGTGTATCTGACCATTATCACACATGCATTTGTGCCTAAAAATAATCACTAAATATATTTAATTTTAGAATCTACAAACACTGTGATAAATGCAGAGGAATATATAAAGACGGAAAAGATTTTTGATTTGTCATATGTAATCTAAAGAAGAAAATTCGCACATCAAATAGAAATACAAAGCAAGATGTTAACAATGATAAAAAATGGGACAAATGCCTTGCCATAGACATAAAGAGGAAATATAAATTGACAGGAACCAAGGGCTAAAAAAGGCAAGTGAACTGCCTGAGGTCACATGCCAGCACTGAATGGTCATTGCAGACCCAGAGGAGGGCAACAGAGATACAGAGATGTTCCAGGAGGTAGAATATCCATCCATATCCATCATGGGCATTTTTGAGGAGTGGTCAGGCTGGACAGAAGGCAAATTTCTTCTTTGCTATGTTTATACATCTAGAACCCCCCCCCCCAGTCACCTATCATGAAAGACTGAAAGCATATCTTTCCTTTAAGTTTCATTTTATTTTTGTGGTACTGGGGATTGAACCCAGAGACATTCTACCTTCAAGCTACACTCGAGCCCTATTTTATTTTCATGTGACTATTTTATTTTCATGTGACTAGGCAGAAGAGGCGGATACACCAGGGTTCCCTCGGCTTGTCCATGGTAGGTAACCTGGCCTAAGGTCCAGGGTGACAGCGTCTGAGCTCATGGCAACAGGAGAATAATTACTCCTTGAGTTATATCGAACAGCTTTTCTCCCTCAAATGTCACATGATACAGTAGAAAGCTTCCACATAAGATAATTTTAAATGTCTTATCTATTCAAGTAGTCTTGACATGAGCATAGGAAATCTGTGTATTGCCTGTATAACTCTACAAATAGTAACTGCTCAATAAAGAGCAGTCACACTGGGCATGGTGGTGTGCACCTATAATTTCAGTACTTGAAAGGCTGAGAAAGGAGGATCACAGGTTCAAAGCCAGCCTCAGCAACTTATCAAGGTCCTTAGTAACTTAGTGAGACCCTGTTTCAAAATAAAATAAAATAAAATAAAATAAAATAAAATAAAATAAAAATAAAATAAAATAATAAAATAAAATAAAATAAAATAAAATAAAATAGGGCAGGGAGTATAGCTCAGAGGTAGAATTCCCTTGGGTTCAATCCCCAGTACCATTAAAAAAAGAAAGAAAAGAAAAGAAAAAGGAAAAAGAGCTGTCCACACATTGCAGATTTGAAATTGAGAAAAGTATTCTTTAACAGTTTGTATACATCTTTCCATATCTAGGTTAGTACTCCTAAGAAAGAAAAAGTGAAGTTCCATTGGCAATTTTATTAAAATGTCTTTTGTTGTTGTTCTGTGAGATAATCACATTTTGGGTTAGGAGCTTGCTGAAAACTGCCATTATGTACAACTACTGGCTTAGGTTAGGCTCTTGCTAAGAAAACTAAGAAAGAAAAATTCACATCTACTTCTAAAATTCAGTACTTTATCTCTTAATGGCACTAATGATAGTAATAAACTATGGAGCCCTAAGTCTAATATAGTTGTTTAAATCTGAGAAATGAAAATGTAACCCATGTATTATAAACTCAGAGGAAAAAAAGATCCAAGGCTATTGAAGCATTAAGTATATAATAGAAGCAAGAAATCTGAAAGCCCATTTGTGTAAAAAAGGAGACCTTTATTATTTTTCAAGAACCCAAATCATAACAAAATAAAGCAATCTATACTAACTATACTACTGTTAAGCTGAAAGGGCTATAGTTTTAATTAAATATATCAATTCCCAGAAAAGCAGCAGCAGCGACATTAAAAACAAATTCATGAAGAAAATGTAACCAATATATATGATGTAAACATAAAATGTTCTGGAAAAGGAATTAGCAGAGAATGGAAACAGGTATTCATAACCTCGAAGTTCAGTTCGCTTCTTCCTGTGACTCTTGCACATTTTGCTCCCAGGGAAGTACTGCTTTGCAAAATATTCTGGTGGCAACAGGAGCAAGAGAAAATGAAACTTTATTTTTGGGTTCCCACTTGTTCTCTCGAATATCTCCTTCAGCTCTAAGTGGACATTACCTAACCTCCCTGCCACTAGGTGTAGCCATGGGATCCCCAAGTGGCCTAGGGCTTATAAGCAGGAGCATCATCGCATGACAGTGGTGTCAGGTGGCAGTGCGGTCTACTTAGTCACCCCACTTATACTTTATTCAGAGCCACAAACTCACTTTCCCAACTTCAGAGTGGACACCTTTTCCAAGATTTTCTTCAAGTAAATAAAAAAGCCTATCAATGTTTTCCAGATGTCTCTATCTGTGTTATTGGGCTATATCTGTGTTAATGGTGCCGCCATCATGCTCAGGCTCAAAGCCCTGGAAGCATGTTTCATTTTTCTTATTTTTCTCGCTCCTCAAACACACAGTTCAATCTGTTAATTATTAGTGCTGCAACTTCAAGCTCTCTTAACCATTTCATCATTTCATTCATTCATTTTAGTGGCGCTGGAGATTGAACTCAGGGGTGTTCTACCTCTGAGCTTCACCCCCAAACCTATTTTATTGTTTAGTTTGAAATAGGGTCTCACTAAGTTGCCAAAGGCCTCGCTAAATTGCTGAGGCTAGACTCGAACCTGCAATCCTCCTGTCAGCCTAGTCTCAGCCTAGGATTACAGTCATGCACCACCATGCCCAGCTTCATCTTCATCTTCTATTTTATTTCAACATCTGCCAGTCTAATCCAGGCCCTTTTTAAAACTTCCTCTGGGCAAGCTAGCCATAACCTTGTAACCAGTGTCCTTGATCCTAGGAGATTCCCCTCTCTCTAAAGTTCAATTCAAATTTTATTCAATGAAATTTTACTGAATACTTCTCAGGTCTACGCATTGTGTTGGGTACTCATAATGCAGACCACTGACATGTCATCTTCTCAAACTCAAGTTCTAACAGTGTTGATGAGCTTCTAAGAACCCTGCAGTAACCACCACATACAACCTTAGTGTGACATTGATGGATTTTCACATTTTGGAAGTTGCTTCCATTTCCAATTTTATTTTATAGTCCAATTTATTCTTATATATACCCAAAGCTCTTCAGTATAATAAGAGTTGAGGTACCTTGAGCTTCCCCCCCACCTCATGACCTTGTTCATTCTGTTCCGTCTGTCTGGAATAACTTAATGTCATCCTTGAAGATGCAGAAGATGCTAATTTTGCCTTTAATAATTAAAATGTTAAATGGCTTTTCAGTGTTTTTATTATAGTCTGATTCCATGGAAAATAGGTATTTCTTCTTAAAGGACTCCTAAGGCAGGACTGAAGATTTAACAATAAAACATTTAAAATCTGATCTTTAAAGTAGGTGTAGATATTTTCACAACCCTTTTACTATTTAATTATGACTTAATTATGGAAGGCCTCATCTACAGGCAAAAATCTTTCGGAAACAACTAAACATTGCCATTTCCAGTTCATGGAAGATAGTGGATTTTAACTAAGAATGACACACATATAGGCAGGTTAATAGTAAAATATCACCAAAACAGTATAAGTAGATAGGTCTTGGATTTGCAATGTCTTGATGCCATCCATTCCTTTAAAACATTTCACACTGATGTCTCATTTTAAAAAGCAGTATACTGTTCTCTAATATCTAAATACATCTAATTAAGTTACCTTTAATAATGATAGAAATACAGCTAAGGTGAAGTGTGTCTCTCTTGCTAGGCTGTGAGCTCAATCAGGCTAGGGATTAACTACCCTTTTTCTCAGGCTCACCAAATATCAAAATTCACTGGAGTTTCCTCCTTAGGTAATCCCCTGGGTTACAACTCTGACCTAGTAATTCAGAAACTCTAGGGATAGGGACCATGTTTAAAAAGCTCTTCAGGTAATTTTCAGAATTTTCAGGTAAAGTTTGGGAATTATTGCCCCAGGCTGGAGGTGAACTACTTGTTTATGGACAAATACATACTTCATAGGTTAGAATAGTTGCTTTATAAGGCTTTAAGAAACTTCAAGACTCTTCCGCACCCACTACATACCAGTGTTCAACCTCCCCCCAAAAAGTAAAAAGGAACTACCAAGAATTGTCAAAGAAAGGACAGTGGAAAAGGTTATGAACAGCTTAGAACTGACCTCCATATCAGCTGTCTGAGTTTGAATTACTGCTTTGTAAAATACCAGATTAGTAAACTTAAGCAACTTATCATTGTATGCCTAAATTTCCACATCTGAATAATGGGGATAAGAACAGTACGACAGATGTAATTCCAGTCAAAACATATAAAGCAACACTGGCTCACACCAGTCATCCCAGTACTGGGGAGGCTGAGACAGAAGGATCCCAGGTTAGAGGCCAGCCTCAGCAACTTGGCAAGAGCCTATTTCAAAATAAAAAATAAAAAAAAGTGCTGGAGGTGTAGCTCAGAGGTAGAATGCCCCTGGGCTCAATCCCCAGTTAAAAAGCAAAACAACAACAACAAACAAAGCAAGAAAACAAACAAAAACATGCAAAGCTGCGTAAACAGCACCTGGTACTAGGGTGCTGGCTGTGAGATCATCATGCTTGTCCATAACACTGTGTGCAGTGAAACTCATTTCTAACCTACGTGTAGGCACATGTACATCTTTTTCTACAATTAAGTCTAACTACAGTTAGTTTTAAAAAGCAGCAAACTCACCAAGATAGAAATGGTTTCAAATTAATTGCTGCCTCAAGAAAATAAAACTTTCAGAAACAGGCCAGGTGGCTTGGTACTGGGTCATATTTTCAACACAAGGAGGTTTTCAGTGAAGCATTGGGGCAGAACAAATTGGTTCAGTGTCTACTGTGGAAATAAGAGATTCCTTCAGCCCAATCCAAATAGTAACCCCACTAGTTCCCAGAAGATAAACACGAAGAGACAATTGAACCTTTGATTCAGACTCTCACTTTTCTCCTGCTTCTCCGCATTTCTCACCTCCAGGGACCCAGGACAGGCTGCCAGTAAACCTGCTGCATTCCTGCAGGAGACACTGAGGCAGGTCTCTTAAACTAATTGTTGCACTCAAGGCAGCGGGTGACTCTAATTCATTAGGAGCATTTCCTATCGGCAGGTTTACTAAGCCAGTTGAGTATCTGAGGTTGAAGCTGGATTCAGATTCACAGGGGCATACTGCAGAGTGCACTTAGCTAGATAGAAGAAGAGTTGCAATAAGAAACTCTGAAAGATGATAGGAATATCAGATAATGTGATCTTCTTTGTTCCTAAGTGACAGAAATGGGGATGTACAGTCCTGACGTTGCCTAGCTGGCCATGTGAAGAGATATGAAGAGGGAAGCAGAATAAGTTTGCTATGAATATGATCAAGGTAGATTGTAAATCTAAATTCTGAAAGTTTTTTGTAGCAAGAGAGAGTTGCTATTTCCAATTAGTTATTCAGATTTTCTCCATTGTACTCCACCAGTATCATAAACAAAAAAAATCACTCTGGCAATATCCACAAAATGATGGAAACTAACTGAACCACAAGGCATTTTAACCTTTGTAAATACAAAAGTTCATTTAGAAAAGTTTTCCTCATGACCAAAGTATACAGCAAATATAATGAAAAAGTCTTTTACATAAGGGTAGTCAATTGAATTATCTATTAAGAGTTTAATGGATGCTAAAAATCGTGTTAAAGTAATTCTTTGTAACTCTTTATATTCTGTATCTTACAAATAACAGTAATAAGATGCAGTTTGTTTGTCTTCGACATTTTTGCAAGGGTAAAATTATAAATTTCATTAGAAAGAATGAAAAAAATTTAAGTAAATTAATCTTAGAGAAAGATACATAAATATTAAAGTAGTGTCTCCTAAGGTCCCTAAACTTTTGTGGTATGGTTACGATAACAAATTTATAAAAATGTTCAAAAAGCTAAAGGAAATATTTATTTTTTAACATTTCAGGAATGAAACATAAATGGGATAGGACAGGTGAAAGTGTGATGTTGCATGGGGTTTAAAAAGCAGTTAACCAACATCACCGATTCCCATCTAAGGTTACTTGTAAGAGCGACTTGTAGTAATTAGGAATAAAATGCGGGCCACTAGTGTTTACAAGAAGTATGGTTCCTCAGATCTCCAGATTCGTGAGACATTCCCTATGACAGATCATTGTCCGGATATGGTATCAATGGGATAACTGTGTAACAGGTGAACACGAATTGAACTGAATTGTTTGGATATTCTCAGTTAACTACTCCATGCAGAATAGTTATCATTGAGAACACACTCTCTCTCTCTCCTTCTCTTTTGTGTTCATTATCCTTAGTCTTTTAATAGTCAATTATCTGCATCAATCCAACATAGTTTTTATTGAAGGTGCCATGGTAAGAGATTTGAATTGGGTGCAATTTACTATCAAGTTGATTACAGGAAGCACAAAAAGGCAAGCGATGGCTATAAAGGTATTTTAGCTGCTATGATGGAAAATGGGGAATGTAGTTACTTCCATCTTTGAAGATAAGAAGCAGGAATTACTTTGCAGAGAAGGGAATAATGGGGCTGGAACTAAAGATCAGTAGATGATCAGCACATGAACCATGCAGTGCATGTGCCCAAGCACTGCAGCAGAATAAGCCACATAAATTTGAGGAACAGCAAAAAATCCAGGTCAGTGAGGCCTGAGGTGCTGGGAAGAAGCATTTCAGAGGAGAGGAGAGATTCCAGACACAGCTCTTTTTATATTATATTAGAGAACAACTGTCATATGGGTAATCCCATATTCCATAGCTCATAGAACCTGGAGCAAAGACTCAAAACACATCCTTGAAAGCCAACAAGCAAACAATATGAACTAATATGACATAAATGTGATAAATGTTCAGATAATTCAAGGCCAAATATGTTACTTTTTATATAGAATCACCAAGTCACTTTTATTTAGAGTACAGAATAAATATTCATTCAGTAAAATTTTGTTAAATGGATGGATAAATGAATGGCAAGGAATTCAATGAATATGAAACCAGAATCACCTTAGAAATTTTAAAAATGAAAAATCTACTACATACTATTATATTAGAAATATCAACAGATATAGAAAATATATAAGAAATAGTCATGTGATCTAACCATACTTTTTAGCAAAGCATCCACAAGTTTTAAATGAGCTTTTTGTATTTTTATCTGAGAAAATCCAAGATACAGTTCCATAATTGTGAAAAAATTCCATTTCTAACATAGTCAGAAGTAGAAATTTATATTCCAGGATGCTAATGAACTAATGTTTAATGTGGCAGTTATTAAATATTAGAAAAAATAAGAAATAAAGGTTATAAAAACTTAGGAAAAACAACTTCTTGTTTAACTGCATTTACTGTACTAACCCTTTAAATACAGAACAACTTGTGAGAATTGTAGTATTATCAGTAATCACATGCTAAGCATGTGAATTTAAAATAGCAATTTTAATTTTCATTTTATCAAGACAAAGAAGAAAATTAAGCTGCATACTAATTAATGCATATGTGTCATATACCTTAAAGATTAGGGAAATAATATGTTCATTATAAGAGAGTTTAAGCAGAGAATTCAAATGCTTTATTTAAATAACTAAGTATGGATAAAAGAATTAAGTGTTAAATTAATAATGAGTGCTCCAACACAAAAAATTTGGCATATGATTAGGCTTTACAGAATCTGCTAAATATGTTTCCTTTAAGAAATTGATAAAGTTTTTCTCTCTAAAATATAATTCAGAAAATGAGATATTATTAAAAATGCAATCACAAAATATATACCTTGAACACAATCACTAAGTATTATTGAACAGCACTGATGAAGTTTTAGCTTCTCACACATTATATGCATGATTTACTCCTCTAATATAAAGCAGTTTATATATACTTTTACTGTTTTTCTCTGAGTTCATTATCATCCTCAGAGAAAAAGAAAATTATCATAATTATCCTGTTGCTCTTAAAAGTATAAGAAGTTTTTAATTATTCTGCTTGCAGTGATAATATCATATTTGATCTAAGTTTCTCTGAGACTATCATTGTCCTGTTCCCTTAAAGTTAGTTCTACCTGTGACCAATGGGACAACGACAACTTCAAGTTCATAACTTAAGTCAGAGGATGCTATATGTTAAGTAGGCAATAAACAGAGGCAAAATAAAGTGAAAAATAAGGACATAATACGTTAATAGTTTTCAAGTTTTATCATGACTGTAATTTCACAAATATATTTCACAATAGCCAACTGGAGTGACTTAAAATGTCTCTGGAAAGACTAGTAAATAAACTGTAAATTTTTTTGCTATTCTCTATTTATTTTATTTATTTTTTTTTTTTTTTTTTTTTTTTTTT
>PVJS01050437.1:0-14318 GCA_004027185.1 Glis glis | reverse complement strand
TGCACACAGCTCTTGGTGTCCCTCCCCCCGCTTCCCCCCCCCGCCTCCCCCCCACATGTAGCACTGAGAATGATGTTGGTATAATCTCACATATACACATTGTTTATGACAGTAATTCCATGGATCATAGGCAGGTTTTGTGTGTGTGTGTGTGTGTGTGTGTGTGTGTGTGTGTTACTGGGGATTGAACCCAGAGGCATTCTAACCCCAACCCTTTTTTTTTAAATTTTTCTTTTGAAACAGGGTCTCACTAGGTTGATGAGAGTTTCACTACTTGCTAAGGCTATCCTTCAACCTGCCATCTCCTGTCTCAGTCTCCCAAGTACTGGGATTACAGGTATGCGCCACCATGCCTGGCTCATAGGCAGATTTTCGTGTGACAGATATAAATTGTTAATTCAATTGAGTAAATACCTAGGATCAAACTCCCAAACTGTCTTCAAAGTGACTTGTACCACTTTATATTCCCATTAGCAATGAATGAGATTTCTTACTGCTTTTCGTTCTTTTTTTTTTTTCAGTACTGGGGATTGAACCCAGGGGTGTTTTACCTCCAAGCTACACCCCCAGCCCTATTTTTTATTCTTTATTTTGAAACATGTTCTCACTAAGTTGTGGAGGGCCTCACTAAGTAACTGAGGCTGGCCAGGAACCCTGATCCTCCGGTCTCACCCTCCCAAGTACTGGGACTACAACCATGTGCCACCATGCCCGGCTTGCTTTTCATTCTTGTCAGTACTTTTTGTGTGTGTGTGGTGCTAGGGATGGAACCCAGGGTCATTCTACTTCTGAGCTACACCCCCAGCCCTTTTTATTTTTTATTTGGAAACAGGGTCTTACTGAGTTTCTGAGGCTGTCCTTGAACCTGCAATCCTCCTGTCTCAGCCTCCCAAGTACTGGGATTACAGGCGTCCACCACCATTTTATCACCGGCTCATTTTAAGAGAATGATAATTTATTAAGAGAAAACTTTTTTTTGGTACTGGGGATTGAACCCAGGGGCATTCTACCTCTGAGCTACACTCTCCAGCCCTATTTTATATATTATTTTGAAACACGGTCTTGCTTAGTTGCTGAGGCTGGCCTTGAACCTGCGATTCTCCTGTCTCAGCCTCCCAAGTACTGGGATTACAGATATGTACCACCATGCCCAATTTGTAATCATTTTAGATTTAAAAGTTGCAAAAATGAAATCCGGGCGTGGTGGCGCACGCTTGTAATCTCAGTACATGGGAGGCTGAGACCGGAGGATCCAGGTTCATGGCCAGCCTCAGCTACTTAGTGAGGCCCTCCACAACTTAGTTAGACCCTGTTTCAAAATAAAGAATAAAAAATAGGGCTGGGGGTGTAGCCCGGAGGTAGAATGCCCCTGGGTTTGATCCCTGGACTGTCCTCCCAAAAAAAGTTGCAAAAATGAGCGCTATTTTATTATTTTTTAAATTATTTATTTTATTTAATTTTTTGTGTGTGGTACTGGGGATTAAACCCAGGGAAATTCTACCTCCAAGCTATACCCCCAGCCCTATTTTATATTTATTTTTGAGACAGGTTCTCACTAGGTTGATGAGAGTCTCACTACTTGCTGAGGCTGTCCTTGACATTGTGATTCTCCTGTCTCAGCCTCCCAAGAACTGGTATTACAAGTGTACACCACCATGCCCAGCTTTATTTTTTATTTTGAAAACAGGTCTCACTAAGTTGTGGAGGGCCTCACTAAGTTGCAGAGAGCCTCACTAAGTTGTTGAGCCTGGCTTTGAACCTGCGATCCTCTCGTCTCAGCCTCCCACGTACTGAGATTGGTATGTGCCACCATGCCCAGCTTTCATTTTTGCAACTTTTAAATCTAAAATGATTCCAAATTGGGCATGGTGGTACATATCTGTAATCCCAGTACTTGGGAGGCTGAGACAGGAGAATCGCAGGTTCAAGGCCAGCTTCAGCAACTTAGCAAGACCCTGTTTTAAAATAATAAATAAGCTGGGCGTGTGCCACTATGCCCAGCTTCTAGGTCTTTCTTGAACCATAAGACTATGAAATAAGAGTTTGGTTAAGTCTGAAGTCAATCTAAAATCTTGAAATGACCCTTACATCATTATCTCATGCTTGCTGCTTATAATAATAGCACAACAATGATAGCCGTTGTTTACTTAGTGCTTTAATGAGCAGGCAATCTGTTAGTACTACTTACTTGTATGACCTGACCCTTTCCTTTGGCTCTTCTCTCTCCGCTCCTATTTGGCCACATGGATCACATTTCTGTTCTTTCTCTTTTGTAGCTGTTTTAGACTTTCTCACATGCCTGAAACATTCTGTTATACTCATTCATTATGCTTTTACCTGGCTAATCCCTGTTACTTTCATAAAGTTCTTAGCCTAAATATCATTTTCTCAGGGAGACCTTCCCTGACCCCCCCAGTCTAGACTGAGTATTTCTGTTATACTCTCTTATAGTACTTGCCCCCTATGCTCTTGGGCACAGCCTATACTCAGTGCCTAGAGGAGTGTCTAACACAGAGTAGTCTCACATGACCTGACAAGTACAGGTATACTTGGGTTTCAGGAGAATAATATGAGTATTTGTTGGAATTCTTAACATGTACAAAGGGAAATCTCATTTAGTCTTCACAATTAATTGAATTATTTGAGGCAAGTTCTTTACCCTCTGTGCCGGTTGCCTCATCTGTTCAATGGGGATGATAATATCAACTTTTGAGTTATGAAGATTAAATGAGTACGTGTGAATTGCTTAGAATAGTGCCTGGCACATGATGTATGCTCAAGAAGTATGTGCTAAATAAGGAACCACATAAAGATGGTACTGTTATGATGGATGATAAAACCGAGGATTATCTAGTCTGGCAGAGCAAGGTCTTCAACTCAGATCTGTCTAACTCCAGAGCCCACCGTGACTCCAAGGTTTAGAATGAATTTCATCTTGACTCAAGTTCTCCACAATGAAATTTACTACAGGCAACTGTTCTACTGTGTTGGTTTTGCCAAAGTGAAAGAGTCTAAAAATAAAATTATCCTTTTTTAGTGGGTTATATAGTAAAAAAATAAGTAAAGTTCTTATAGAAATCTCAAAATTGTATTGCTGAGTACTTTTTTGCTTACTTTGAGAAAGGGTTTACTTCAGAATTGCATTAAATGTGTCTTCTAACACGTTTGAACACATTCAACATACAAAATTTTCTTTATAAATAACTCAATGAACACTTTTTTGTATATTTAATACTTCTGTAACTTGATGGAATTGTGACATTTAAGGAATTTTATACTAGAGGGCAAAGCAGTATGCTAGATGCTGGGGTAATTTAGTTTCTTCTTGAAGGGGGTAGGTTTAAAAAAAAAAGACTTAATTCTTTCTGTTAAAGAAGATAAAGTGCCCAAAAAAATGTTGAGGGAAAAGTAAGTTGTAGCTTATGGGATAAATTTGGGCAGATCAAGCTTCAAGGATCCAAGCTGGAATTTTAAATTTTAATTTGATTTTTTTTTGGTGGTACTGGAGATTGAACCCAGGGACATTCTACCTCTGAGCTACACCCCCAGCCCTATTTTTTATTCCTTATTTTGAAACAGGGTCTCACTAAGTTGCTGAGAGCCTCACTAAGTTGCTGAGGCTGGCTGCGAACCTGTGATCCTCCTGTCTTAGCCTCCCAAGTACTGGGATTACAAGCATGTGCCACCACACCCAGCTAAAATATAAAATTTTTTTTTTTTTTTTGCGGTACCAGGGATTGAACCCAGGGACATTCTACCTCCAAGCTACACCCCCAGCCCTGTTTTTTGTTCTTTATTTTGAAACGGTCTTACTAAGTTGCAGAGGGCCTCACTAAGTAGCTGAGGCTGGCCATGAACCCAGATCCTCCTGTCTCAGCCTCCCAAGTACTGGGATTACAAGTGTGCACCACCACACCCAGCTTTAAAATATAAAAAACTTAAAACACACTTTTTAAAAAAATTTTTTTGTGGTACTGGGGATTGAACCCAGGTGCATTCTACCTCTGAGCTATACTGCCAGTCCTATAGTCCTATTTTATTTTTCATTTTGAAATAGGGTCTCACTAAGTTACAGAGGGCCTCACTTGAGTTTCTGAGGCTACCCACAAACCTGTGATCCTCCATTCTCAGCCTCCCAAGTACTGAGTTTACAGGCATGTGCCACCACACCCAGCAAACAACAACAACAACAACAACAACAAAGCACTATTATGAAGATATTAAAGCTTGCCAGACATGGTGGTACACATCTGTAATCCCAGTACTTGGGATGCTGAGACAGGAGGATTGCAGGTTTGAGGTTAGAGTGTAGTAATTTATGGAGACCCTGTTTCAAAATAAAAGGGACCGGGGGTGTAGCTCAGTGGTAGAATGGCTCTTGGTTCAATCCACGGTACCACCTCCCACTACATACACACAAAGATGCTAAAGCTTTCTTTCTTTTTTGGGGAGTGTGGTATTGGGGATTGAATCCAGGGGCATTTTACCTCTGAGCTACACCTCCGGCCCTTTTTGTTTTTTATTTTGAAAAAGGGACTCAGTTGTGGAGGGCCTCACTCAATTCCTGAGGCCGGCTGCGAACCTGTAATCCTCTTCTCTCAGCCTCCCAAATACTGGGATTACAATCATGGGCCACCACACTTGGCCATCCCTAGCCCTTTTTATTTATTTTATTTTATTTTTTAATTTAATTATTGTGGTACTGGAGATTGAACCCAGGGCCATTCCACCTCTGAGCTCCACCCCAGCCCTATTTTATTTTTATTTTGAAACAGGGTCTCACTAGGTTGATGAGTCTCTCTACTTGCTGGGCTGTCCTCGAACCTACCATCCTCCTGTCTCAGCCTCCCAAGTACTGGGATTACAGGTGTGCCACCACACCTGGCTTTACTTTTTGTTTTTTTTTTAATATATATATTTTGCAGTACTGGGAATTGAACCCAGGAGCATTCTACCTCTGAGCTAAACCCCCAGCGCTATTTTTTTTATTCTTTGTTTTGAAACAGGGTCTCACTAAGTTGCGGAGGGCCTCACATTTAAATAGCTGAGGCTGGCCCATCCTCCTGTCTCAGCCTCTCAAATACTGGGATTACAGTCGTGGGCTGCAGGCTTATTTTTTTGTTTTGAAACATGGTTTCATTAGTTTGCTGAGAATCTTGCTATGTTGCTGAAGCTGTCCTCCAACCTGCATAATCTCTTGTCTCAGCCTCCCAAGTACTGGGATTATAGATGTATGCCACCATGCCCGGCTTCATTATTTTTTTAAGAAAGGCACTGTTTTTTATTTTGAAACAGGGTCTTGCAAAGTTACTATAAGATAAATTACTATAAGCTGGCCTCAACCCTGCAATCCTGTCTCAGCCTCCCAAGTATTTTTTTTTCTTTTTGATTCTATTGTTAATGGAACTGTTTCCTAATTTCCTTTTTGGATTGTTCATTTGTAGTGTATAGAAATGTAACTGATTTTGTATCTTGCAACTTTGCTGAATTTATTCTGTTTTTTGTGCAGTCTTTAGGGTTTTTCACATATAAGATCATGTCACCTATGAACAGAGATAATTTTACTTCTTTTTCAGTTTGGATGCCTTTTAATTCTTGTCTAATTGCTCTAAAACTATCAATACTATGTTTGAGTAGAGGTGGCAAGGGCCATTTACTTGGATTGTTCGTGATCTAATAGGAAAAATTTTTCAGTCCTTCACCATTGAATATGAGGTTAGCTTCAGGCTTTTCATAAATTGCATTTGTTATGTTGAGAAGTTTCTTTCTATTCCTAGTTTGCCGAGTTTTTTTTTTTCTTTTGGTATTGGGGATTGAACCCCAGGGATATTCTACCTCCAAGCTATACCTCCCAGCTCTTTTTATTTTTTATCTTGAAACAGGGTCTCACCGAGTTGCTGAGGGCTTCTCTAAACTGCTGAGGCTGGCTTTGAACCTCCAATCCTCCTGTCTCAGCCTCCCAAGTACTGGGATTACAGGCATGTGTCACCGTGCCTGGCTAGTTGAGTATTTTTATCCTGAAAGGGTGTTAAATCTTGTTAAATGGTTTTTCTGCATCAGTTGAGATTATCGTATGCTTTTTGCCCTTCATTCTGTTAATGTGGTATATTACATTGATTTTTCATATGTTGAGCCATCCTTACAACCTAGAAATAAATCCCACTTGGTCATGATGTAATCCTTTTAATGTGCTGTTGAATTTAGTTTGCTTAGTATTTTGTTGAGAATTTTTCCATCAATATTCATCAAGGATATTTGTCTGTAGTTTTCTTATAATATCTTGTCTGGCTTTTAGTATCAGAATAATGTTGGTCTTGTAGAATAAGTGTGGAAGTGTCCCTATTTAATTTTAGGATTATTGGTGTTAATTCTTTCACTTTAAGTGTTTGGTAGAATTCTTCAGTGAAGCAGTCTGGTCCTGGGCTTTTAGTGTATCACTTTTAAAATCCCTTTCCAGTGATGGTTGACAGTAGAATATTCAGCTGGGTGTTGGTGATCTGTGTACAGGCTATGGGAAAACCTGCTCTGAATCTGATACTGACTACTTAGTACCACAAATTATACTGAATAGATAATCCAGAAAGTCTCCTTTTCAGTTATGTGTCTGAAGAAGGAAATACAATTTAGATTTCTGACTTCCTAATTCAGTGTTTTTTTTGTGTGTGGGTTTTTTTTTTTTTTTTTTGCTTTTTACCATAATTTCATTGCTAGGCTGATGAAGCTGATAACTAAACTTTGCTTTTTGAGTGGCCTATGCGAATCCCTGCATTTTGATCTGGGGTCAAAATGTATTCTACCAGGATAGTGTCTGAAAAAGGAAAATGATGATAGAACCTACATTTATCCAAACTATTTGGATTGTTATGACATGTAATACTAGAATAAAGCAAACTACCATTCCTTTGTGGCAATTTAACCAAGAGCCAGAGAGAGTAGGGTTGAGATTTTTGTCACTGTTGTACTTATCTTAGAACTGAGAAATTTGACATTGCAGGCATGCTGTTTATTGTTTATAAATAATATAAATAGTAGAGTACTATTTCATAACAGTTTAGAGGTTAGAGAGTTGTCAGTACAAACTCATTGTTTATTCATGAGAAATTAAACCTCCCAAAGATTAGGTGACTTCTCTGAAGTTTCATGGCTAATGGCAGAGCAGAGATTCTGGGATTTCTTTTTTTTTTTTTCTTTCAGCCCAAATGCCTCTTAGATTAAAAAATAAAAACCAACAACCAAAAGTTTTCCTTCCTACACTTCTGCTTGGACACTGTGGAGTGTTATGTTCATTTGTTTGTTTTGTGGTACTGGGGATTGAACCCAGGGACATTCTACCTGCAAGCTATACCCCCAGCCCTTTTTTTAGTTTTTGTTTTTGAAACAGTGTCTCACTAGGTTTTTGAGTCTCTCTCTACTTGCTGAAGCTATCCTTGAACCTGTGATCCTCCTATCTCAGCCTCCCAAGTACTGGGATTACAGACATGTGCCACCACACCTGGCAAGTTTTTTAATTACCCTGTTAGCTAACTGCAGAACTTCCCCTCCCACCCACCCAGCTGAAGAACTAGATTTTTACTAATATCCCGTGTAACCCTTCTTGCTTGCATCCCTGATTATATTCTCTGCCTCTTCTATGTCGAATTTTCGGAATATCCTCCCTTGGCTTTTCTTTTGATTTAACCACAAATATATGTATCTCTAAAAACTGTGTTATTATTATTTATTTTTATTTTTTGGAACTGGGGATTGAACCCAGGGGCATTTTACCTCCGAGCTACACCCCAGCCATATTTTTTTATTATTTATTTTGAAACAGGATCTCACTAAGTTGCAGAGGGCCTCACTAAGTAACTGAGGCTGGCCACGAACCTGCGATCCTCCTGTCTCAGCCTCCCAAGTACTGGGATTACAAGCATGCGTTACCTCGCCCGGCTAAATGCTGTATTATTTGGGTTTCTATAATCATATTGTATGTTCTTTAGCAACTAGGTTTTTTTTCCTCACTGGTTAGATAAATCCATGTGGGTTCTAATAGCTTTTCAGGGCTATAAAATATCTTTTCTGAGTCAGGCATGGTGGTGCACTCTTGTAATCCCAGTACTTGGGAGGCTGAGACAGGAGGATCGCTGGTTTGCTGCCGGCCTCAGCAACTTAGTAAGGCCCTCCACAATTTAGTGAGACCCTGTTTCAAAATAAAGGAATAAAATAGGGCTAGGGGTGTAGCTCAGAGGTAGAATGCCCATGGGTTCCATCCCTAGTACCACACGCACACAAAAATCTTTTCTGTGAATATACAACAGCTTGTTTATTGTCTCCTGTCAATGGATTTAAAAACATTGAAATCTACTGCTGGGTGTGGTGGCGCACACTTGTAATTCCAGTACTTGGTAGGCTGAGACGGGAGGATCTGGGTTCGTAACCAGCCTCAGTTACTTAGTGAGGCCCTCCGCAACTTCGTGAGATCTGGTTTCAAAATAAAGGATAAAAAATAGGGCCGGGGGTGTAGCTCGGAGGTAGAATGCCCCTGGGTTTAATCCCCAGTACTGCAAAAAAAAAAAAAATTGAAATCTAATTCACTTAACATAAAATTTATCTTTTTATGGCTTTTAGCGTATTCACAAAATATGCAGCCATCGCTGGGTGTGGTGGCGCACGCTTTTTTAATCCCAGTACTTGGGAGGCTGAGACCGGAGGATCCAGATTCGCGGCCAGCCTCAGCTACTTAGTGAGGCCCTCCGCAACTTAGTGAAACCCTATTTCAAAATAAAGAATAAAAAATTGGGCTGGGGTAGTAGCTCGGAGGTAGAATGCCCCTGGGTTCAATCCCTGATACCGCAAAAGAAAAAGAAAAAATATGCAGCCATCAATACTAATTCCAGAACATTTCCATCATCCCCAAAAGAACTCATACCCACCAGCAATCATTCCCATTCCCTTCTCTTTCCTCTCACTTGGGCCCTGTGACCACTGATCTACTTTTTGTCTCTCAGAAATTACCTTAGCTAGGCATTTCATAACAATGGAATCATGCAACATATGGCCTTTTGCATCTGGCATCTTTCACTTAGCATAATGTTTTCAGGGTTCATACATGTCGTAGCATGTGTCACTACTCCATTCCTTTTTGTGGCTTGAATAACATTCCATTATATGGATAACCACATTTTGTTTACCCATTCATTACTTGATGGATAATTGAGTTGTTAACACTTCAGGACTATTATGATTTGTGTGTGTGTGTGTGTGGTACTGGGGATTGAACCCAGGGCATTCTACCTCTGAGCTACACCCCCAGCCCTATTTTTTTTTATTCTTTATTTTGAAACAGGTTCTCACTAAGTTGCGGAGGGCCTAAGTAGCTAAGGCGGGATCTCAGCCTCCCAAGTACTGGGATTACAAGCGTGCACCACCACACCGGCTACTATTATGAATTTTGGCGCTGTGAACTTTTATGTACAAGTTTTTGTGTGAAAGTAATGTTTTCATTTCTAAGTTTCTTAAATTTTTTTGTAAGCTTCCTTTTGCCTCCTAATCAGGAGAATTATACTTTTGAAAATAAAGATGTTTAATGTGGCTTATTAAATAGATTTTTTCAGAATTTTAGGCTATGGAAAAACATCTGCATATTGAAAATTCATATCGACTAAAATTCATATAACTTGCATGTTTTGGTTTGTTCTACTTCCTAGGAATTCTTTTTGTTGGTCCATATAGGTCATTGAGCCAGACAAAATGACCAGCTGTGACTCACAGATATGATTTGATCATCTTCATTGGTATTTCCCTTTGAAAGTATTGTAAATTAGAACCGAAGATTCATATGATCAATGACTGATTTGCAAATAGAAGAGCATATTATAAGCTGTTAACACAAAATTGCATAAAGAACTGGCTTTAAATCATAGATATAAAATATAGTCCAGTATTGGAACTGAATACTAATAATAGTTATACTTGAACACTTATAATTGCTAGAAATAAGGTGGGGGTGCAAAATGGTTTATGTACCTGGGCATGGTGGCACACGCCTGTAGTCCACTCAGAAGGCTGACAGGAGGATCACAGGTTTGAGGACAGTCTCAGCAATGTAGCGAGACTCAGCAACCTAGCAAGACCCTGTTTCAAAACAAAAAATAAAAGGGCCGGTTCATGTAGCTATTTTGGGAAACAGGTGGGCATTTACTTACAAAATTGAGTAAACACCATACTACCTAGCATTCCACATCTGGGTATTTGTCCAAGAGAAACAAAAACTTATGTTTCTATAAAAACCTATATGAGAAGCCTGATAGCAGTTTTTTCATAATTGTTAAGTAGTGGAAACAACTCATATCTTCAACTGGTAAATGAACAAAATGTGTTTATACCATACAGTGGAATACTACTCAGCAATAAAAAGCAAGAAACAGTTGTTATGTACACCTGCATGGATGATCTCAGTGCTTTGTTTCTTGAGGTTTTTTGGTTTTTGTTTTTGGCGGTGCTGGGGATTGAGCCCAAGGCCTCATGCTAGACAAACAGTACCACTGAGCATAATCCCAGCCCTTGATCTCTGTTGTATTATACTAAGTGAAAGAATCCAGACTTAAGACTATATAAAGAATCTAAGCCAGGCGTGGTGGCACAAGCCTGTAATTCTAGTACTTGGGAGGCTGAGACAGGAGGATCATATGTTCAAGGCCAGCCTCAGCAATTTAGCAAGACCCTGTTTCAAAACAAAAAGTGAAGCTGGGCATGGTGGTGCACGCTTATAATCCCAGTGCTTGGGAGGCTGAGACAGGAGGATCCGGGTTTGCAGCTAGCCTCAGCTACTTAGTGAGGCCCTCGGCAACTTACTGAGACCCTGTTTCAAAATAAAGAATAAAAAATAGGGCTGGGGGTGTAGCTTGGAGGTAGAATGCCCCTGGGTTCCATCCCCAGTACATAAAAAGAAAAAAACAAAACAAAACAAAACAAAAAGTGAAACAGGGCAGGGGGTGTAGCTCAGAGGTAGAACCCCCCTGGGTTCAATCCTAGTACCAAAACAAACAAAAGAATCTAGACTCAAAAGACTATACTGTATGATGCTGTTTCTGTAACACTGTGGAAAGTAAAAAACTATAGGTATAGAATACTGATCAGTGATTGCCTAGGAGTAAGGAGAGGAGTTGACCATGAAGGGCACAAGGGAACTTTGGGGATTGACAGAGATATTCTTGATTCTGATGAATATGTGACTCTATGTGTTTGTCAGAATTCAGAACCCTATACTAAAAGGAGTGAATTTTACTGTATATGAGTTATAATTAAAGCTGACTTAAAATTAAAGCTCTTAGCTCTGGCAATCTCTCCTCGCCTTCCCTAATCCTTATTAATGCTGCTCTGATAGCTGGGAACACTGGGAGGTAGGAGCAACTAGTGTGAGGTGGCTATATACATTTGCTTTTTAGCCTTAAAAGGAATATGGTAGCCAAGCACGGTGGCACACTCCTATAATCCCAGTATGTGGGAGGTTGAGACAAGAGGATTGCAGGTTGGGGACCAGCCTTAGCAATTTAGCGATACCCTGTTTCAAAATAAATGGGCTGGGGGTGTTGCTCAGACATAGAATGCCCCTAGGTTTAATCCCCAGTAACTAACACACACGCGCGCGCGCACACACACACACACACACACACACACACACACACACGGAATATAGTAGATAAGCTAGACAGTATTTGTTGAATACAGTTTATTTTATTTAACATATGTAGCACTTTAGGCACTGTTCTGGGTAGTTTACTAATAACTTGCTGGGTGTGGTGGTGCACACCTGTAATCCCAGCAATCTGGGAGGCGGAGGCAGTTGGATCACAAGTTCTAAACCAGTCTGGGCAATTTAGTGAAACCCTGTCTCAAAATAAAAAAATAACAAGGAATCACTTCCATTGACACTATGTACATATATGAGAATGCCAATGTCAATCTCAATACCCTGTATGGGGAAGCGGGGGATAGGGAGGAAGCCCCGGGGGAAAGCCCACCAAGTGCTGTGTACATATATGTTACTATCACTATGAACTACATTATGATGTGAGACCATCATGCACCAATAAAAGTAAAATAAACAGGATATATACATGTATCACAAAAAAATAAAATCAAAAAGGGCTGGGATGTAGTTCAGTTGTAGAGTGCCTCTGGGTTCAATCTCCAGCACTGCTAAATAAATAAATAACTCATTAAATTGTCCTAATATAGCCGGGCGTGGTGGCGCATGCTTGTAATCCCAGTACTTTGGGAGGCGGAGACCGGAGGATCCGGGTTTGCGGCCAGCCTCAGCTCTCTCACACACACACTCTCTCTCTCTCTTTAGTGAGGCCCTCCGCAACTTCGTGAGACCCAGTTTCAAAAAATAAAGTATAAAAACTAGGGCCGGAGGCATAGCGCGGAGGTAGAACGCCCCTGCGTTCAACCCCCGTACCACAAAAAAAAAAAAATTGTCCTAATATGATCAGTTGTGGTGGCGCACACTTGTAATCGCCATACTTGAGAGGCTAAAACAGAGGATCACAGGTTTGAGGGAGCCTCAGCAAGTAGTGAGACTCTCATCAACCTAGCGTGACCTTGTTTCAAAATAAAGTAGGACTGGGGGTGTAGCTCGGAGGTAAAATGTTTCTGGGTTCAATACCCAGTACCACACACACAAATTTTCCTAATATTGTTACCAGAGTCCTAGGCCAGAGGACCCTGACGGATCCTATTGACCTAAGAGGAGACAAGTGGTGAATGTAGGAACAGAATTTTTTTCTCATTGTGGCCACACTAGGGAAAAAATGGGAATAAGTCTTCAGTGCTGTCCGTATTGACAAGAGCTTCAGGATTATATAGGGAAGGAACAAAATGGGGGGTGTGCTTAGTCAGCAGTTTTGGTCAGACTGTGGTCTGGGTGATCATTATCTCAGGATCAGCCATGTGGAGCCTTGTCAGTGATAAGAAAGTCGCTGCTCCTTGGGGATAGTTTCAACTCTTGCTGCAGGATGTTTATCTATTAGACTTGTGATTCTAGAATCCAAGGTGAGTGCAGGAAAAAATGACTTGGAGAAAGAACAAGTCAGAAAGGCAAGATGGAGTTAGGACAATGACTGAGTCCTCCTTTAGGTTTAGGGCAATGACTGGAGACTTCTAGGCTGTGCTCCTGAGGCTGGAACAGGATGTTGTAAAAGCTAGCAGTTGACAATCTGTCGATTAGATGCTCCTGCAAATCTTGAAAACATCTTAGTTACTCTTATCTTGGTATCTTCAGCCTTGAAGGGGGAGGATTACCAGTTTTGGATGAATACTCCTTGAATGTTGAGCAGGAATCTGACCCAATTTTTTTGTGTGGTACTGGGGATTGAACCTAGGGGTGTTCTACCTCTGAACTATACCCCCAGCCCTATTTTATTTTTTATTTTTGAAGCAGGGTCTCACTATGTTGCGGAGGGCCACACTAAGTTGCTGAGACTGAGATCCTCCTGTCTCAGCCTCCCAAGTACTGGGGTTGTAGGTGTGCACCACCATGCCTGGCTTGACCCAAAATTTAAGGTAGCAAAGGAGACAGGTAAAATGAAGGCAGAGATGCCAGGCTTTTATAATGCTTTTAGTTACCCATTGGACATCTACAGGCCAAGTGAAGAGTCAGTGCTTTTTAGCAAAAATAGCCCCTATGTCCTTGTTAACACTATATATTGTTTTCCCCATTTTACAAATAGACAACAGAAGCATAGAAAGCTCAGAATTTGCCCAAAGCCACACAGCAAATAGGGTTGAACTCATTTTGGCTACAGAATCCATGCCCTTAATCTCTATACTTGGCTTCTTTTTCTTTATTGAATATGATAAACTGAGCATGGTGGCGCATGCTTGTAATCTCAGTACTTGGGAGGCTGAGACAGGAGGATCGCAGGTTCGTGGTCAGCCTCAGCTACTCAGTGAGGCCCTCTGCAACTTAGTGAGACCCTGTTTCAAAATAAAGAATAAAAAATAGGGCTGGGGGTGTAGCTCGGAGGTAGAACATCTCTGGGTTCAATCCCCAGTACCACACACACACACACACACACAAAAGGAATGAATATGATAGGATAAAGAATTCCAGTTGGTGCTTAAAACTTCCTTTTCTCAGCCGGGCGTGGTGGCGCACGCTTGTAATCCCAGTACTTTGGGAGGCGGAGACCGGAGGATCCAGGTTCGCGGCCAGCCTCAGTGCGCATGCGCGCGCGCACGATCGATCAATTGATCGATTGATCTCTCTCTGTCTCTGTCTCTCTCTCTCTGTCTGTCTTTCTCTACCTAGTGAGGCTCTACGCAACTTCGTGAGA
>PVJS01050436.1:0-14318 GCA_004027185.1 Glis glis | reverse complement strand
GCAACTTCGTGAGACCCGGTCTCAAAATAAAGTATAAAAAAATAGGGCCGGGGGCGTAGTTCAACCCCCGTTACCGCAAAAAAAAAAAAAAAACTTAACTTCTAGAAAAACAGATACTTAGGCCTATTTTACTTAAAGCCTTAACTAAAGCCTGTCATGGCGTCGCTTTGGTCCTTCACTTCAGGGGTAAGGAAAGTTACAAAATGCTGATGGAAGTGGAAAGTGCAATGTAAAACAGGCCACAGGGAACTGTTTTGTCTCTTCCACAATGTAAAGACACAGCAAGAAGGCTCCATACATGAACTAGGGAATGAATCCTCACCAGACATGGAATTTTCTGGAACTTTGACTTTGGAATTGTCAACATCCAGATCTGTGAGAAGAAAATTCCAGTAGTTTCAAAGCCACCCAGTCTGTAGTGTCTTGTATGGCAGCTCAAATGGACTAAGACAAAAGATCATACTGAGAAGAGAGGGTGCTGCTAGAGCAGATACCTAAAATGTAGAGGTGGCATTGGAACTGGGTAATGGGAAGGGGCTGGAAGTGTTTTGAGGTGTGTGCTAGAAAAAGCACATATTGCTGTGAACAGACCTGAAAGCTCTGGGGGAGAGGAAGGAAGTCATAGAGAATGCCTCCATTTTCCCAGAGACTATTTAAGTGATCATGAACAGAATGTGGTAGAAAGATGGGTGGTAAAGGCCATGCTAATGAGGTCTCAGGGGAAATGAGGAAACTTGCTCCAAAAGCAATCTTGTTATAATGTGGCAGAGAACATAGCTGAAGTGTGTTCATGCCTTACTACATTCTGAAAGGTAGAATCGCTGTGTGACAAAATAAGATATTTAACTGAAGAAATAACCAAAGTGATACAGGGTCAGCTTGGAGCCCTGGAATGCTTGTAGTAAAATAGAAGAGAAGAGAAATTATTTAAAGATGGAATGTTTAATCTAAAAGGAAGCAACTGATGATTGGGACAATTCTCAGCTTGTCTGTATTTTAAAATATGAGACAGTGTGCTCCAGAGGAAACACCAAGAGTGTGGCTAACCAAACATCTGATGAGGAAATTAATATAGATAAGCCAGGTGTTATTCACCTGGACAAATGTCCCTGCAGACATTTCAGAAGTCACTGGTACTGCCATTTCCATCACAGGCCCAAGTGCAGGGGCTTTGGCAACAGCAGGTCTTCAAAGGGGGGCCATGGCTTCCTGTGGGGCTTGGTTCTCACTGCCTAGTGCTGCCTCAGTCTGGAGCCACCACAAGTGTGGCTCCACTGGCCCAGGTGTAGTGTGGGCCACAGTGGCTTCCCTTCCAGAGAGCCCAGGTGGTAAAGCTCGGTAGTGTCCATGTGGGCGCATCTCTACTAAGGTGCAGAGGGCATGAGCTCTGGGACTGTGTTTCTACCACCAAGACATCCAGGGATGGATTTCCCCAGAAGCTAAGATGCAAGCCCTAGGCAGAGGATATCTGAGAGTAGTGACCAATGAAGCCATGGGCGTGGTGAAGCAACAAGACCCCAGTGGGGTTTCCAGCTGAGAACAGCTGCAAGCTTGCCACTGAACTCAGGAGAGCTGTGGCATGGGTCATGCTGAGAACAGCCATAGTGTCCTAGAGCCTTGGGGCCCAGCCCCTGCCCGGTGTGTCCTAAAGGTGGGGCTTCCAGTCAAAGACTATTCTTGAACCTCAAGGTTCAATCTTGTCTTCCCCACTGGCTTTTACAGTTACGTGGGACTTGTCACCCCTTTCTTCTGTCCCATTCCTTCCTCCCTTCTCAAATAGGGATGTATGTCCTAAGTCCATCCAACCACTGTATTTTTTTGTAAAAATCATTTCTATCACATTGCTGAAATTCTTGTTTTGTTCAAAAATTGTTTTGTTCAAATTTATGCAGCAACTGGAACCACATAACTTGTTGGGTTTCCCAGGTACACAGAAAGAGAAATTTGACATGGGGCAGGTGGTACCTTGAGTCGAACCTATACCTGCCTTAGGTGATATTTTCGTGTTAAAATCTAATCACTAGTGCCATGGTGGTAAGATGATAGGGCCAGTAGGAGGTAATTAGGTCAGGAAAGCAGATCCCTCATGAGTCATCTAGTGTCCTTATAAATGCAGACCCAGAACTTCACCATGGGAGGACTCAGGGAGCAGGTCCCATCTCGGAACCAGGGACGCAGCCCCCACCAGAAATAGAAGATACTCTGCCTTCGTCTTGGACTTTCCAGCCTTCAGAAACACGAGATGTCAGTTTCGGTTGATATTTTATTACAGCAGCTGGAAGAGACTGAGACAAAGACAGTGGGGCTAGCTATGTTCTTGCCCTAACACATGCCACCCTGCACTGTGCGCTGCACTGTGGCCAGTGGTAATGGTGCACATTTTCTCCGTGGAACAAGGACCACCTGAGGGCTGGAGGCATGTCCACATCGCACTCTGCTGCCGCCCTCGGCTGGCCCCAGGTCCTCACGTGTGACATACTCATGTATTGAGAAGACAAGTGGCAAGCAGAAGTAATCAGGGAAATTATCAGCTCAGTGAGTAAGGACTCTCCTGTTGACAGCAGACCTTTCTCAGGACATCCAGGCTTATCACCCCCACACAAGACACTCACTTCCTCTCAGCACCTGGGACCTTCCCACAGCACTATGCCAAGGGCTGAGCACTAAATAGCCATTAGACCTGCAATGTCTGGTCCTTGGGAGATGGCCTCTGGAGTATTCGGCTAAGTCTAGCTGGCTGTCTGGTCACACTTCTGTCTAGACTTGGGTTTCTCACCTTACAAATAGAATGAGTTGGGATAAACCATCACAAGGGTGTTTACACTCCACCCTAGAGGGTCTCGCTCCACAACAATGAATGTCCAGAGTGCATGAGCTGCTAGGAAAGTAGGCCAAGAAGTGCTGGTCTCCCCTTTCATGACTCTCAACCTGCCCACAGAGGTTTTGGGGAGGGACCAGGGAGAGAATGACAGGGATATACAAGACTGACAGAAAGGCAAGGGGGCATCTGAGGGCCTTGGATGGCCACAGGACAAACTGGGAGCTACAGTTGATAGGGGTAGGAACCATGTCCCAGTAGAGTCAACTCGCTAGGAAGGGGACAGCTTGCTGGGGACAAAGGCAGGACCTGCCACCAAGATCCTCACAAGTTCTGTCCTGCCCTTCCTGCAGAGCCTGGCAAGCCCTGACTCAGGGCACTGGCAGTTCATTTGTGCAGTGGCATGGCCCAGGAAGCAGTGCCCTTGGAAGAGAAGAGGGAGGGCCTGGAATCATGGCAGAAGACTGGTGGCATGGCTGGCACTCTAGGCAAGGAGGCTTGAGGAGTTGACAGGCCGGAAAGTGAGGAGGGGAACGGAGGTAGGCCTCAAAACGAAGTGGTACAACATCTTCAAATCCTCCCGGAGTAGAGTCTCCACATGGAAGGATTTCAGCACCTAGGACAGAACAAGGCTTCCATCTGGCCTCCAGGTCAGGCCCCATGAGCTGGCAAGGGGCTCACTGAAGCCACCTTGGTGACGAGGCACAGCAGCCTGTGCACCCCTGCAAGCCCAGCAGGAAAGGCCCTGCCCCATCTCCCAGAAAAGACCCCATCACATCCTCTAGGCCCCACCCTACCCTACCCAATTCCACTCCATTTCAAGGACCGCTATCTTCCCCACCACCACCACAACACAGGCCCTGCCCAGGCCCGCTCACCTGGTGCAGAAGGAGTAGCATCTCCACCTCTGCCAGGCGCCGCCCCAGACACTGGCGCACCCCAAAGCCGAAGGCCAAGTGGTTGAAGCTCTGTCTGCTGTCCAGCCAGCGCTGGGGGTCATAGCGCTCCGGACGCGGGAACACAGCGGGGTTTCGGCCAAAAGAGTACAGATATATCTTGACAAGTGTCTGCAGACAGGTGTGCAGGGAAGTGTAAGCAGCCAATTGGGATGACGTGGGAAGGGCCCTCTGCTGGGGGATTTGGGGGTCACTCACCCCTGACGGGACATGGTAGTTCTGAAGCACCAAGTCTGTCTTCAGGATTCGTTCCACAAAGCCACCCACAGGGTAGAGCCTGGAGTGCGACACCAACAGGAAGGGTCCTCAGCTCTGGCAGGTCCCCTCCAGGCCCCTCTGCAGGCTGCCTACCAGCATCCAGAGGGCCCAGGCAGCCTGACCATAATCACATGGGTCCTGTACCTGCTGAGACCCCAGCCAAGCCAAGGAGGATATGGCAGCTTGGCCTCAGGGCAGCGGAATGGAACCCCAGGGGAAGAGGAGCACCCTTTCCTTAAGTAGAGGAAGAGGTGCCAAGAGGCAACGGGACCTGAGGCAAAGCTGCCCATCAGCACACCTCTGTCTTGAGGCCTCAGTGGGCAGAGGGGCCAGGGCAGAGGGGAGGGTCAGCCAGCACCCACCTCAAGGTCTCCTTGAGGGCAGCCCGCAGCAGGGGCAGCTCTGTGGTGATCCGCTGAGGATTTCCAGAGATGCTGGCCTCAGCTGCCAGGCTCTCCTGGCGCAGGGCCTCCTGCACATCAGGGTTCCGAGCCAGCTCAAAGAGTGTCATCATCAAGGGGAAGGCAGTCTACAGGAGTCATGGGGAAAACCTCAGACCACGGCACAGGCCATGACAGTCCTGGCACCCGTCCTGGGAGCAGCCCCTCCCTGGAGGGGAAGAGCAGGACAGAGCCCCAGACCCCAGACCTCAAGGCACTAATGCCCACCTCGACTCCTTGCCTCCACTTCTGAGGGAAAGACGCCCGGCACCCCACCCTGGGCCCACCTGTTCCAGCCTGCTCAGGGCTGACCCTCACCAGCACCCAGGGGAGCTCTGGAGCCCATGCCCATCTGCTCCCAATGGCTCCCCTGCCAGCCTGTCCACAGGACCCTCTGCAGGGCCTCCGTGTTACAACCTGAATTGCACCCCAAACCCCAACAGCAACTCTTTCTCGGTAATTTCTGATATGTCAAGACACATGTGGCAGCCCAGCATGAGATTTGAGTGTCTCCAAAATGGCTCTCCCATGGGAGGGTGCCCTTAGAGTGTCCTCAGCCAGAGACATGGTGTCCTGCTGTCCCTCCCTGACACCCCTGGCCTTCAGTCCCTGCTTGGCCCTGGGCTCTGCAGGGATGCTTAGGCAGCCACTGACCTCGCCTTGCTCTGGCGGGCTTCCTCTGGCCTTGGAGGAAGGCCTGGTGCAGGGCCCCTTCCTGAGGGAGCGCTGACCCACTGTCCCTCACCCGCCCCCTGCCTGGCTGACGTCCCAGACCCTGGAGTGCTGCAGGCCTGGGCTCTGCCCTCCCGCCTCCCTCTCACTGCCTGTCACCTCTGCATGGTTCCTGCACACTCAGGTGAAAGTGACCGCCTCCAGGAAGCCTTCTGAGGACTGCCTTCAGTGGAGGTCGGCCGGCTCCCTGGAGGCGCACAATGACTTTTGGACTTGTGGGAGACTTTACTATTGGAGGGCACTGCCAGGAACTCAATGTGGGCTTCACCCTCAAGGGTGGGGTGGGGGCAGGCCTGACCGTGTCCACGCTCCCCGCAGTGAGTTCAATAGTGTTGGCCTTGATGGCATCAAGTGACAAGTCCCCTTGCAACACCAGCTCCGCCATGATGCCTCTGTACTGCTGGGGGCGGCCTCGGGCCAGCTCCTGATACACCTTCTGGATGCAGTTGTTGGCTGCAGGGAGGGTGGAGCCCTCAGGCATGAGCTGGAAGCCCCTTGTCTTTGTCCCCTACCCCCCTCCCACACCCCGCATCTCCCTGCTCCTCTCCAAGATCTCAGGGTGAGCCCAGCCCCCTCCTCACTGGCACCTTCTGGAAGGAGCACAGGAAGCCACAGCCCCTGCATGTGGCTTCAGTGTGTCCCTGGTTGTGGGGCTCAGAAACTCGGTGACCGTCATGCCCCACCATGGCTCTGCCTGGGGCCCTGGCACTCACCATACTCGGAGATGTCGTCCCAGGCCTCAAAGTGCTCCTTCCACGCCTGGGCGCTTGTCCAGCGGGACAGGCTCCGGGGCAGGAACATGAGCTGTCCAGTGGATTTGAACATGGCATCCAGGGCATGAACGAAGCTCAGGCTACGAGAGTTCAGATTTTGGCCAAAGAGGCCCAGCCGCTCCCCAAAAAGAGCGAAGGTACTGGCTGCAGACAGGATGGTGTCACTGAGCCAAAGCCAATCTTGGGCCTCAGGGCTGCCTCCTCCAACCTCCCTGACCCATTCCTGCCCGCCCCTGACTCCCCAAGGCCTGGACCTTCCATGTCCCCACACCTTCTGTGGTATAGTGGAGGATGCTGGGCTGGATGTCCATGGTCAGGCTCCCCCGGGCATTCTGCAGCACCTTCTTCTTCAAGGCCTCTGTAAAGTCCCTGGCCACCATGTCCACCATGGGGATGAACTTCTGCACGCCCTTTGGTGACAGCACATTTGGGTTCAGCCGCAGTCTGTTGAATCGCCATTCAGCACCATTGCTATAGGACAGAGCAGAGACAGTGGGAGGCACCCATGCATGCCACGGGCCCCAAACCTGTACCCCATCTTCCTAGTCACCCAAGGATACAGGGTGGGCTTGGGAGATGATAGTGGGCTCAGGGAGGGCCGCTGCAGGTCCTGGCCACACCCCATTCTCTCAGTGGTCCTCACATGCTCGGCCGATGGCCACTAAAATCTAAGATGGGGATGACACAGGGTCCGCCCAAAATTCCCGTGGGGTTGACTCTGTTAATTCCCCTGAACTCCCAGGCCCCTTGCCGGCCCACCCAGAGCCCACGGATGCCCTGCTGGTGGGAGGGAGACCTTTCTCCAAGGCAGGACTTTGACACTTCTGTCAAGCTCAGATCACCTGGCCCACTCAATGCCCCAAGGGAGACAGGCCCTGGCTGACCCCTCACCTCCCAGCCCTCCCTGTGGAGCACGACGCCTCAGCCCATAGCATTGGCCTCCCTCAGAAGTGTCCCCATCCCCTGCAGGACAGTGTCTGAACCAGACTGCCCACAATATGCACACACCCCAGCCAGAACACGAGGGCCCGATGGAGCTCCTCCCGACAAAGATGGACAGGGGTTTGTACTCTGAGCTGTGATCATGCAAAACCCCTTTCTCTGTGGCTAGGGCCTTTCACTATTGACAGTGAGCACACGCACAGGTACACGCCCACATGTGTGCACACACGGGACCTCAGACACAGGTGTGCAAACACACACATATCCACATGCCTGCACAAACACAGACTCAACAGCCATGCACACTCATGCAAATGCAGACACGCATGCACATACACACACATTCACGTCCACACACAAGCACATAGACACACATGCACACAGACACACAATACCCACACAAATCAAACAAAAATACTCCCCGATGCAAAGACTTGGACACACACACACACACACACACACACACACACACACACGACCACGCCTTCTTCAGAAGTACTTGCCCACCCTAATCCCAGACCTTCCCTTTGTGTCTGGTCCCCCTGCCACATGCCCCTAGTTAAGGGCCCCAGCCGGGGGCCATTTCCCTGTACCCAGCTATTCCCAAGTGAATTCTCTTCCTGGAATGGAGTGGGTGAATGTCCGCAGCCTGGCTTCCCCCTTAGCCTCCCCTGCTAATGGCAAACTCCGTGCCCTGATCCACCCCAAGCTCCATCTCTACCTGCTTGCCTGTGCAGGTACATTCCCTGTCCATGGGACGGAGCATCCCCAAGTACAAATACCCCACCTGGTGCTCTGCGTTTGAGCCCCAAAAGTTATCAGACTCCAGCATCAAGCTGGCTGTGGCTCTATGCCATGGACCCCCCTTCTCTGGCCTGGCTATATGACCTGTGGGATGGGGGCCACCCACCTGTGAGACAAGACCCCCGCCAGGCCGGGGGCAGTGTTCCTCCTCCACCTGTGAAGGTGCTGTGTGCATTTCTCTACCGTCACCCTGCCGCAGGGCTCCGCAGGACAGCACCCCTCTGAGCTTGGCAGTCACCCTGTGTCCACCCACCTACACAGGGCCCAGGACACGCGTGCCTTGGGTGTGCTCTGCCTCCCGTCCTCCCTGTGTCCCAGCTGTCAATCCCACCTCCCTCCTCATCCCCACTGGGTCCTCACAGCAAGAACACGCCACATTTCTGTCCACGATGCTCTCTGTGGGCCATCCAGGGACCCATAGGTGTCCGATAGGGGTACAGACTCTCCACCCGGTACAGCTTCTCAGCGTCCTCCGGCAGCATGACAGATACTATTTGTGTTCTTCCCAGGTCATACCTGCAGGGCAATGCACAATCCCTCTAGATGACATTCTGACGTCCCCCGGTTCACCCTCTGGAAAACCAGTCCAGACCATGCCTATGCGGCCTAACCCTCCTCCTGGACTTGCCCTTTCACTACGGGAAACCCTCCTGCGACTCCCTGCACCCTCTCTACTCTAGGCTGCCTGAGTTCCATCCTCTCAGCCCTGAGCCATGCAGAGACTCAGGCCGGCAACCCACCAGCCCCTCCCTGCCTTCCCGAGGGTGCTGACCACCAGGCCCACTGGGGAGTGGCATCACCGTGTGCCAGGCAAGCGCACGGCAGCCAGCAGAGCAGGAGGCTCTGGGCATCCTCAGAAGGGCCCAGGAGCTTTACCTGAAGATGGGCCCCAGCTCCTGGAAGAGCTGCTGCATCTGAAGGTGCAGGTCCTCACAGCCCTGCTCCTTCCAGATCCGCAGCACCCTCAGCCACTTGCTGCCCGGACACTGGGGTATGGCTTCGAAGGGCAGCACCGCCTTGGGGGCCCGAGCTGTGCTGGTGGCCAGGGCCCTCCCTCTGAGCAGGCACAGCCAGGGCCGGGCCAGCCACACATCTGCCCTCGCCCTCAATGCCATCCTGATGCTCCCACCCCCTTCAAGACCATCCTTTTATCTCTACAGGGGGCCCGCACTGGCCAACTGATCACGTCATGGGAAGAACTGTCCCTGGACCTGCCCTAGAAATCCGGGGCACTGGTCTGAGGTGGAGGACAGAGTTGGCCAGGTACTTCACCCCTCTCTTCAAGGCCTGCTGGGGCACGGGAGTTGAGGGCTTGTGCAAGGTCTGGTCTGGGGGCTAAAAAGGCTGCAGGGTGGGGGAAAGGCCTCTTCCTTCCTATGTGTGGAAGGAGCAAGATGGATGAATCTTTTATCTTTTCAAGAGATTAGAGGAGACCTTGGATTCTTTTAATAGAATTTAGTTTTTTACTGACTTTAATGAACTGCAAAGTGTATTAAATCATTATAGTTCTTCCTTATTAAGTCAGAAAGTGTATAATCATTTTTTTAAAGAAAGGAAGCTTTGAACTACCACTGCATAGAGACACAGGAATCGCCCTTACAGCATCCTATGAGTTGGCTACTGTAAGTTTTCCTGCATCTGGAAATGGTTTTGTTTGTGGAACTTGTCCAGGCTTTGTGGGGGAGCCCACATGGGTCTAGTGGGTCTGAGCTTCACAAGAGGACCCAGCTGTCATTTACCCTCTTTCCACATCTCTGAGCTTTTAGAAGAAGTGCCTGCTTTCTTGTCCCAATGGTACTAAAATGCCAAATCCAGCCACAGGAATTTCTAAAGAGGTGAGAAAGAATTTAATTGCTCAGAATCTCAGTCCATTCATACATCCTTTCAGAAATTAAGGAATATTGAGTATTTTATTTGTCAAGATTTCTCTGTCCCTCTATGTTCATAGTCTCAGGTATAAATAGAATACAATCACATACAAAGAAGTTCGGGTTGCAATTGCACCATGTGTCTGAAGAGCAGTACTTGGGCTCTGAGCGCCTATGATGGGAGAACTGACTGCATTTCTAGAGCAGTTTTGATTTACCCACAACCTGAACCAAAAGCACAGAGTACCCCTTACAGCCCTTGAGTTATGGTTTGAAAGTACAATGTACCTTGGACCTCATGCTTTGGAGACAGCCATGCTCAGAGGTGGGTCCCTGGGGATGTGGCCTCGGGAACTATGTATGGCCCTCACCCCCTTCCCTTGCTGCCTCTGCTTCTGGCCTCCATAATGTGAGAGCTGCGTCCCACCCCACACCCTGCGGCTGCCACCACTATGTATGCTTCGGAGCCAGCCCTGCAGACTGAAACCTCTGAAATCGTAAGCACCAATAAATCTTTCCTCCTCTAAGTTGTGCTCTCAGGTATTGAAACCACAGTGATGAGAACACTGACCTGAAACACCTTGTGTTATAGTTTGGATTTAAAATAGCCCCAGACCTCGTGCACTGGAGACAGCCATGTTTGGAGACTGGGCAGGCAGGCAGGAAGGAATGGGTCCCTGGGGATGTGGCCAGACACAGTGAGTGTCCCAGGCCTGCCCAACTGCAACATTAGTTCTCTGACCCCTTTGCTGTCTGCTCCCTGCCATGATGCCCTGAGGATGTGTTGCTATGGCTCCTGCTTGGAAGCCGCCCCCCAAATGGACCATGGCCTCTGAAATCTCCAGATCCCTGAGCAAATAAACCTTTCTTGCTCTAAGTTTTGCATGTCAGGTGTTTGGGTCACAGTGGTGAAACGCTGACTGAAACACCATACCCTGCATGCACAGGCCCCCCTTGCTATGCAACATCCGGCACCAACAAGGTACATTTGTGGCACCTGACGGGCCCATCTTGACACATTGCATATGGGTTTTTTTGTCTTGGCAAACTCTCTATGCGTTTGACAAGTGTAGAATGGCATGTGTCCACCCTTCTATATCCTCTCTGCTTGCCTATTCATCCCTCCTTCCCCACTGACCTCGGGAAGCCACTGAGCTTTTTCTTAATCTCCCCACAAATTTCTTTTCCAGACTGGCACAGAGTTGGAACCATGCAACTTGTAGCTTTGCCAGAGTGGCTTCTTTTATTTACTAATTCAAATTTAAGGTTCCTCCATGCTTTTCGTGGCTTGAAAGTTCACTTTTTTGTTACTGAATAATATTCCATTCTCTGCATATACCAGAGTTATTCATTTGCCTGCTGAAGAACATCCTGGTTTCTTCCATTTGGGGCAATTATGAATAAAGCTGCTGATAGATTTCTGTTTGTCTATTGGGCTTGAATTAATATGCATAAATGTCAATGAGCACAATTGCTGATTTACATGGTAAAAGTGTATTTATTTATTTTTGTCTTCCAAACTGTCTGTGCCCTTTCTCGTTCCCAGCAGCAATGGATGACAGTTCCTGTTGCTCCAAATCTTTGCCAGCATTTTGTGTTATCAGTCTTTTGCATTTTTGCCATTCTAACAGGTGTGTGATGGGGTCTCCTCGTTTTTTAATTTGCAATTCTATAATGATATATGGTTTTGTGCATAATTTCATATGCTTATTTTCCATCTGGGTATCTTCTTTCATAAGATATCTGTTCAAATCTTTTGCCTATTTTAAATTTGGCATTCCTTTTCTCATTGTTAGGTTTAAAGAGCTGTTTTTAGAAGAACAAAATTATGTCACATGTAGGAAAATGGGTTAAACTAGAGAATATTATGCTAAGTGAGATCAGCCAGTCACAGAAGGTCAAGGAGCATATATTTTCTCTTATATGTGGGAGCTAGAAAATAGAAAACAAAAGGGCTTCAGATAAATGAGGAGAGAGATCACTAGAATGGTGGAAGGGGACCAGGGAGGGAGGTGGAAAGGGGGATGTATTAGTCAGGGTTTGCTGGAGTAACAGAATTCACAGGATGTGTATATGGCAGAAGGGGATTTATCAAATCAGCTTAGTGTGCAAAGCAGCGTAGTCCCAAGTGGCCACCTGCAATCAGACAGGCAGAGGAAGGAGCAGCTAGTGGAGTGGTCCAAGAGATGGAGTCTCAGAATCAGAGTGACAGATAATGCAGCCCCAGTCCTAGATGGAAAGGCCAGGAAATGCTCTGGCGAAATGATGGTGAAAGTCCAGTTCGAAGAGCTGACAGGTGAGAGCAGACACGCTTTTCTCAGGAAGAACCACACAGGTTCTGCACCTATCACAACAGTGCTGCCTATAGTCAGGGCAAGTCTTCCCCTTCAATCTGCCATTCCACATGCCAAGCATCTCATCAACACACCCAGAGTCAATAATCTTAAGTGTTTCATAATCCGGTCAAGTCGACAATCCAGATTGACCATCACAGGGGAAAAGGAGGCTTGATAAAGCAAACAGATTAAATAATGTTATGTTCATATATGAAGGTATCGGTAACAATCTCACAAACATGTACGGGGGGGGAGGAAGGAGGGGGTGAATGTGGAGAGAAATCCCCCAAATGAAGCATCCAGGTATCAATGTATTACTTTGATTCTCACTATGATGTATAATTATGATGTACCAACAAAGTTATTAAAAATAAATAAAGAGCTCTTTACATACTTTGTTTAATAGTCCTTTATTAGACATGTCTTTTACAAATACTTTCCCAGTCTGTGCTATGTCTTCCCATTGATGGTGTCATGTGCAGAGCAGAAGCATTTAATTCTTATGAAGTACTGCTTCTCGGTTGTTTCCTTCACGGTTCACACCTTTGGTGCTGACCTAAAAAGTCATTACCTGACTAAAAGTCATCAGATTCTCTCCTGTGACATCCTTGAGGAGTTTAGATGTTTGCACTTTATATTTGGATGTACAGTCCAGTTGGAACTAACCTTTCTGAGAGGTGTCTTGGTACTTTTTTTTTGGGGGGGGAGGGCACGAGGCTGTCCAGTTGTCCCGGCACTTTTTGTTGAAAAGACTATCTTTTCTCCATTATTTTGCCTCTGCTCCTGTGTCAAGGACCCACTGGCTCTGTTTATATGAGTTCTTTGAGGGCTTTCTATTCCAACGCATGCATCTGTTAGTCTATTCTTTCACAAGTGTCATGCTGTCCTCATTATTACAGCTTTGTCGTACATCTTCATGATGGGTGGTGTCAGTTCTCTGACTTCTTCTCTTTAAATATTGTGTTGGCTATTCTGGATCTTTGCCTATCCTTATTAACATTACAATCAGTCCATTGATATCCAAAAAGCAACTTTCTTCATTCCTGGATTTCAGCACCAAAAGAGAGAGAGAGAAAGAAAGAGAGAGAGGTACTTATATTTTCCTCATATAGATCTTGCACATGTTTTATTTTATATGCTAGACATTTCATTTGTGTGCTTACCAATGTATATCACATTGTGTTTTTAATTTCAAATTCTGTTGGTCTTGGATGATACATAGGAAAATGATTGACTTTTGTATTTAACCTTGTGTCTTGTTTTTTGGTGTAAATGATTTTTAGTTCCAGGAGTGTTTTGTTGATCCTTTTAGATGCACAACATAGACAAACATGTTACCTGTGAGTAAAGTTTTATTTCTTTCCTCCAAATCTATATATCTTCATTTTCTTTTCTTATTGCATTAGTTAGGATTTCTAGTATGATGTTGAAAAGGAGTGGTAGGAGAGGCCTTCCTTGCTTTGTCTCTGACTTTAGCAGGGAAGCTTCTAGTGTCTCACCATTAGGTGTAGTGTTGGCTGTGGGTTTCCATCAATGTTCTTTATCAAGTACAGGAAGTTCCCCTGTATTTTCAGTTTATTCAGAGTTTTCTTTTTTATCATGATTTGGGGTTGGATTTTTGTCAAGTACTTTTTTTGCATCTATTGAGATGACCATGTGATAATTTTCTTCTTTGGCCTATTGATGTGATGAATATAGTAAATGATTTTTGAATGTTGAACCAGCCTTCCATGCCTGGGATAAATCTCACTTGGTCCTGGTGCATAATTCTTTTTATATGTTGTTAGATTTATGTGTTGATACTTTGTTTAGGTTTTTGCATGAGTATTCATGAGAGCTATTTTCCTGTTTTTTTCCTTTCTTGTAACATGTTTGTCTGGTTTTGCTACTAGGGGAATGCTGGCTTTGTAAGATGAGTTAAGAAGTATTTCATCTGCTTCTATCTTTTCAAAGAGACTGTAGAAAATCCACAGGATTTCTTTGTGAGATGTTTGGAAGAAATCACCAGTGGGCTCAACAGGGCCTGGTGCTTTCTGTTTTGGAAGGTTATTAATTACTGATTTGATTTCTGTAATAGATAGAGCCCTATTCGGATAATTTATGTCTACTTTTGTAAGTTTGAACAGATTTTGTCTTTCAGAGAATTGGTGCATTTCATCCAGACTATCAAATGTGTGGACATGGAATTGGTTACAATATTCCTTTGTAATGCTTTTAATGTTCACGGGATCTGATATAAGCATTTTGTAATTACTAATTTGTGTCTTCTCTCTTTCCTCTTAGAAGTTTGGGTAGGGACTTAACAATTCAACTGATCCTTCAAAGAACTAGTTCTTGGGGATTTTTATTATTTTATTTGTTCATTTCTTTTTTTTTTTTTTTTTTTTTTTT
>PVJS01050435.1:0-14319 GCA_004027185.1 Glis glis | reverse complement strand
GAGAGAGAGAGAGAGAGAGAGAGAGAGAGAGAGAGAGAGAGAGAGAGAGACAGGGGGAGAGAGAGAGAGAGAAAGAGCTGAGGCTGGCCTCGAACCTGGATCCTTCGGTCTCCACCTCCCAAAGTACTGGGATTACAAGCGTGCGCCACCACGCCCGGCTAGCCAATTCAAGATCTTCTGACTCTTAGCCTATCCATCTTTCCATGATATAATACTGGCTCTCCAATTAAGCCAGCAACTGACATTAATGTTATATTTAGGGAAAAAAACAGTCATGGTCAAATGGCTGTTTCAGTTGCTATAAAACTATATCTACCTGTTGAAGAAGATACCAGGAATTAAGTCCAGAATGATCAATAAAAGAAAGATACTTTATGTTTCTATAAAATGAACTACTAAAGTAATATTTAATATCAAAATGGGATGCATGTCTCACCCAAAACGAAAATCTACCTCTTAATTTTTAAATTTGCTTTAATCCATCAATATTCAATATTCTCTCTTCTCCCTTCCATTTTTTCCCATTAATTTCTATATTCTTTGTCATACTATGACTTATCAGTGGGATGTAAAAACAGCAATTTGAGGAACAAGTCAACATTATCCACTGTAATCTCTAAACCAACAGTTTGTCACATTTCAGGACTTTTGTGGCCAAGTTTTGAGTCTTGTGTCAATTATTGTTATAAAAATAAGCTACACCTGTGAGCAGTTCAGGCAGCATTTCTTTTATATTTAAACATACCTTAACAACAAAAACAAAGTGTCCTCCCTCCTTCCTTGAGGAAAAATGTAAGACAAAGGAGGGTAAAATATCAAATGCCCTAATGATCTTCCACAATGCACAAACTTTACATAATACGCCCACTGTCAAAACACACACCTCCATTTCCCAGCATGGTAGCACCAGGATAGCCTGGAGATGAAGTTTTGCAGACAACTTTTTGGCAGACAATTAGTTCATGAGAACTGTGCTATGTGGAGAAAATAAGTCTTGTTTAAATAGAAATCCACAGGCAAAAAAAAAAAAAGCCTATCCTTTTATTCAGCCTTTAATGAATGAATGATTTCATTTGTCAAGTCCTACAGATTCCATATGAGCCACCTCTTGCACAACTCCACTTTTCCATCTCTGTTTTTGTATCTTCTAGGGCCGTGCAACTACTCTAAGGCCCCCATTACCTCTCATCTGGAACAATTTCAACAGCGTTCTAAAGGGTCTCTTTTCTTCTATATTCACTTGTTAGATTAATCTTAAATCAGCTCATATCGGTATTCTCAACATCCTAAATGACTGCCCACTGCCTTCAAATTAAATAGCAAGGTATTGGTGTGGAATTTAGGTTGTCCATAGCATTGTCCCATCACATCCCTGAGCCATATGCCCTTTAGTTATTCAGCTGTTTCAGTCAAACTGTTTTCCTCACTCTTCTGGGAATATCTCTCTCTCTCTCTCTCTCTCTCTCTCTCTCTCTCTCTCTTCTCCTGGATTCTATTATTATTTTTCTGGAATTCTTCCCATGTTTCTATCAAAATAAGCATACTACTCAAGGCTCACTTCTCTGCTACCTTTCCATGAATGTTTTCAAACCACATTATTTTCCTTTGAAACTTATGTCATGTTACATTACAGTGATTTCATTAGTGCATATGCCTTAACTCTACACCAACTATAAAGTAAGATCCTTGAAAGTAAATATTCATTCAGTTGTAAAATCATCCTGTCCTTCAATACACTTACACACACTATGTATCAGTAAACATTTGTTGAACTGTTGCTGCTGATTTCCATATTATACCTCTCTTTTTGAGCTCCTGAGACCTTGCATAAATTAACTACAGGTGACAAATATAACAATGGAAGGTTAGATTTTAAATGCAAAATGTCATCAACATCAGAATCATGATAACTAAAGAACCACAGTATGACAGGAAACACTTGATGCAATATACATTAACTGATTTAATTTTATAGACAGCCACTAGGAAGTATGAATTATAGTCTGACGGATGAGCAAACTGAATCTCAGAATGGGTGAAGTAACATGTCCAGGCCACACAACTATTCAGAGTCTACTGAGACTGGAGCCCCAAACTAACTGATGGCCAAATACTTGCTGCTGTGTCCCCTGTCATCAAAAGCAAAACAGAGAGTAGTTATCAATAAAGAAAAAATATATGAAAGAATGATAGGTAACTTTGCTTCACTGTATGCCATCTATACTCCATGTCTAAGACAGGTGTAATTAGTTTGCCAGTTTGAGTAGAGAGAAATTTGTCTGAGAGTCTGTTTTGGAAGACAACCAGCTTACACTGCCAAATTTCCTGAGCATGGATTTTATTTCATATAAGAGCAATTGACTTTGAACTGGTGTTTGGCAACCATCTGTTTAACATAACTGTGGGAGGTTTGTGAAGCAAATTGCATTGCGAAATTATCTCTTTAATAAGGGGAGTACAAAATTATTAACCTAACTTCTGTAAGAAGTAAAATCATTACTATAAAATCCAGCGGAGTGAGCATGTTCCCTGAAGGAACCACAACACAGGATTGTCAGAGGTCACTAAGGACACTTAAACCAGGTCAGAAGGCAGTGCTGCAAGCTAAATAGAAAGAGATAAGGGGTGGAGCAGGGTTTCTACTATGGGGCCACGACAACCACAGAGAGAGGATCCGAAGCCCTGGACCACACAGCGGCAGCTCCATGGAGTCTCTGAAGGGACGAGACAGGGAACATAACAGCTCTCCATACCCTGGGTTCAAATACGCATGGGTCATACTTCTTTTTTTTATGTTTTTATTGGTGCGTTGTAATTAGATATCATAGTGCGGTTCAAAGTGATACAAACACACATGCACACAACACTTGCTGTGTTCCTCTCTGGATCCTACCCTGCTCCTTCACTCCCCATACATATTTGTGAGTTGGTGGTGATACCTTCATAGGTAGACATAGCACTATTTGAACGGTTTTCTTCCTCAATTCTCACTTTTCCTCACCCCATCTACCCCCCCCAGTCCCCTTCCACTATTCTCCTAGTCTCTCTCCTCATTTAGCTAAAGTCCCTTTTGTTTCCTATTTTCTCTCTAGTTTCCACAGAAAATACACGAGAAAATTTTCTCTTCCAGAGAAAATATACGGCCCTTGACCTTCTGAGACTGGCTGATCTCACTTAGCATCATATTCTCTAGTTCCAGCTTCAGAGCTTCGTTCCCTGATGTTCTATAAACACTTTACTATTTGAATAAAATAAAAAGAGTCCACATTGGGCCCTGAGATGTGGGGTTGGTCAATGAGAAAAGCACAACAATAAAACGTACCAAGTGATGACAAAGAGAAAACTTGTGGTGATTAAGGGAAATTAATCTGGACAACTGCCAAGCATATTTTAACAGATCCATGCTGGATATTTATTTTCCACAATGGAGCAGCAGCAATTTTTTTTCTAACAATGTTCATACCTAGTTTCCCACCCCAGTGACGAGCACTTTATGTAGGCATATAGAACATACATATTAAGAGATAAAAATAATTACAAAGCAAAATACGAGATACTAGGTAATAACGGAAAAGCTGGATTAGAATACCTGTGCCTAAACTCTTAACATGTCTGAATGTTAAGACACTTACTGTCTCTCCATTTCCTACTCTATAAAGAGGGGATCATCTCTTCTACAGAAAAATTGTAAGACTGGGAAATCTTACAGATAAAGCAAGCACATTACCTCTGGTTAAAAGCATGGGGTCTATGTGTGGTGTCCTGGGGTTTGAGGTCAAGTTTTTTACTTAGTAGCCACATGACCTTAGGAAGCCTAAGTCTCAATTTTCTCATCTATAAAATCAAGACAATGAGAATATATGACATGCTTAGAATGGTTTTGCTTCTTATTAATAGATCTGTATGAAGCCATTTCATAAATGTATAACATCAAATACACCTAACTCTAGGGGTATGATTATTACAGGGACGATAAGAAGGCTTCATGAGGACAGTGACATTTAAGATAGTACTTATAGGTTGGTAGATAATAAAGACCATATAAAATAATCCAGCAGCCAATATAATACTGAATGATGAGAGCCGAAAAATTTTTCACTAAGCTCTAGAACAAGACAAGGATGCCACTTTCACCACTTCTATTCAACATAATACTGGGAGTCCTATCCAGAGCAATCAAACAGAAAGAAATAAACGATATCCAGATTGTCAATGAGGAAGTCACATTGTTACTGTTTGTGGATGACATGATCTTATGTACAGAAACCCCCAAGGACTTCATCAAAAACTCTAAGAACTAATAAATTCAGCAAAGATTTAGGATACAAAATCAACATGCAAAAATCAGTAGCACTGCTATATGTCAATAGCCAATTACTGAAGCAGAATTCAAGAAATCCATTCCATTTATAATAACTATAAAAAAGCCTATAAATAAATTTAACCAAAGAGGTGAACAAAATCTACAATAAAAACTATAAAATATTGATGGAAGAAATTGAACAGGACACACAAAAAAATGGAAAGGCATCCTGTGTTCAAGGTTTGGAAGAATCAGTATTGTGAAAATGTCTACATAACCCAAAGCAATCCACAAGTTCAATGTAATTCCTATCAAAATACCATGACATTCTTCACAAAACTAGAAAAAATCCTAAAATGTGTATGGAGCCATATGTACACACACACACATATATATATATAAACAAAAAGCCAAAGCATTCTTGAGCAAAAAAGGACAAAGCAAGAGTCATTATACCCTCTGACTTCAAAATATACTACAAAGCTATAGTAATTAAAACAGCATGATATTTTCATAAAAACAGACACCTATACCAACAAAAGAGAAAGAGATCCCAGAAGTATCTATAGTCAACAGGTTTTCAACAAAGGTGCTAAGAACACAAAGTAAAAAAAAAAAAGACAGTGTATTCAATAAATTGTGCTGGGAAAATTGGATATCCACATGCAGAATAATGAAACTAGACTCCTATCTCCCACCAGTTACCAAAACAAACTCAAAATGGATTAAAGACTTAGATGTAGCACCTGTAACTATGAAATTACTAGAATAAAACATTAAGTAAATGCTTCAGGACATTGGAATAGGCACAGACATTTTGAGCAAGGCCTCAAAAGCACAGGACAGAAAAGCAAAATAGACAAATGGGATACCAAATTCAAAAGCTAAAACACAGCAAATGAAACAATCAAAAGAGTGAAGAGATATCCTATAGAGTGGGAGAAAATACTTCCAAACTACACATCTGATAAGGAGCTCATATCTAGAACATATAAGGAACGCAAATAACTCAATAACAAAAAAAAATAACTCAATTAAAAAATAAGCAATAGACCTAAATAGACATTTCTCAAAAGGAAGAATACAGATGGCCAAAAAGTATATTAAAAATGGTAAATGTAACCAAGAATCAGGGAAATGCAAATCAAAACTACATGAGATACCACCTCATTCCAGTAAGAATGGCTATTATCAGAAAGACAAAATATAGCCAGGCAAGGTGGCACATGACTGTAATCCCAGTACTTGGGAGGCTGGAAAAGGAGGATCACAGGTTCAAGTTCAGGGTGCAGTAACTTAGATCCCATTTCTAAAAGAAAAAGGGCTAGGGGTATAGCTCATTAATAGAATGCCCCTGGGTTCAATCCCCAGTACATCCCCACCCCACCCCCACCCCGCACACACACAAACCAAATATAACAAGTGCTGGTAAGCATGCAGAGAAAAGGGAATTCCTGGGCACTGCTGGTGGGAATATAAGTTAGTACAAGCCATTATGGAAATCAGTATGGAGATTCCTCAAAAACTTAAAAATAGAACTGCCATATGATCTAGTAATCCCATTATTGGGTATATACCCAAAGGAAATGAAATCAGGATGCTGAGGCGACATCTGTACCCCCATGTTCATTGTAGTACGGTTCACAATCGCCAAGATATAAAATCAAATTAAGTGTCCATCAACAGATGAATGAACTAAGAAAATGAGGTACATATATACCATGCAATACTATTCATTCACAAAAATAGAATGAAATCTTGTCATTTGGGACAACATAAATGGAACTAGAGATGAGTATATTATGTGAACTAAGCCAGGCACGGAAAGATGAGCACAACATGATCTCACTCACATGTGGCATCCCAAACAACTAATCTCATAAAGGTTGAGAGGAATGGAATGGTGGTTATCAGAGGTGAGGAGAGCATAGGGGAAGGGAGAGATAAGGGATGGTCAATCCATGGGTACTAAGTTCTAGTTAGATGGGAGTAAGAAGTTCTGGTGTGCTATTGTACAGGAGGGTGACTATAGGTAACGATAGTATACTTTATATTTCAAAAAACTAGAAGAAAGGATTCTGAATGTTTTCACCATGAAGAAATGTTTTAGGAGATATATAACAGGGATATGTGCATGGCAATATCACATGATACCCCATAAATATGCATACTTTTTATGTTTTAATATATCAGTTAAAACATTTTAAAGATTGTACTTACAAGTTGGACAAGACTGATATGAAGGGAGAAGCTAGATGCTACTCAAGATAGGGAGCAAGAGTGAAGGGGGGATGTGCACGTACATGCTGGGTTTGACAGCACGTTCTCTGGAATGCACATGTATAATGGGTAGCGTTTTAAGTAGAATATATGCTAAGACCAAAGATGGTTTAAAATTGAGTAAAACATAAGAGAATGAATGGTTGAATGACATTAATTTCAAAAGACAAGCACTGTCAACTTATTAGAAAACTTGTGTTTCAACAACCAAAGGATGTAGGAAGGAATTCCTTAAGAAACATTCATTCAGAATTATTCACTAAGATCCCACTCTGTACAGTGACTGCAGTGAGCAAGACAGATGTGCTCTCTGCTCTGGCACTGGTGGAATGTATTCATATAGATAAGTGTGTGCATCATTTCCCTCTTACATGTGGGCAACTATGCACCACGATGAGAGATATAACTTAGAATACTTCCCCTGCGCACATCAGAATAGGCAACTTCTATAAAGTCTCAGTGCATAATGCAAGACATAATCAGTAAAGGTTCTTATATGGTCACTAATTCAAACAGATAACTCATTCTGAACTATAGTTACTTTAGGCATGTCATCAATTTGTGAATCGAAGTTTTGATTATTTAATGAGTTGTCTGCCTCCTTTTCTAAATCATCCCTTAGCCTGCTGTAAAGCTCATAACTAAAGTATATGAAACATATCAAAGGGATGACACAGTTCTGTGTATCAGAGAAAGCAAAGGAGACCTGATATAAGTGGCTTTTTTAAACTTATAGAGAAGATATTACATTTATCAGATATAAGAGAGAGTACCTTATTCATTTGAAATATACTCCTCTTAAAACACTTGACATTTTCTGGTCAGATAATAAAGAAATTAAAATTATACAAACCTGGTTTTTATTATTTCTTCTATTAACTTGTCATTTAGCACTAGACTTTCATCTATATCACCTAAAACTGCACAGGTTACCTTCTAAGAGGTTCGGCTTCCTTATCAGTGAAATGGAGGTGATACTACTTATTTATACAGGTAAAATAATTAAAAACCTACCTGCCAGAGGCCAAGGCTCTGGCCCCTTTAGTTGCTGTCCCAGGATACAACTAGACTATGGTTGAAATGTATAGAGATAACCATTTTCACAACTGAAATTATTACAGTCATTTACTATCACAATATAAATTTATCTGTTCCAAGGTTTGGGGTTTGGATAAAGATCTAACTTTTAGATCATATATTTAAAACCTCTGGCTTAAAAACAACATTCCTAATTCAGAAGTGTTTCTGAAGGTCATAGAGCATATTTAAGTGGGAATGTATATTTATACACATGCAGTGTATATACTGGAAAACTAGCTAGTACATGTGCGGGATGTCCTCTATTAAGCAATACGTGTTCGCTACTTAAGCAGAAGATAGTGCAATGTGATTAAGGTGCCATCCCATGTGTTTCCCTCAGTTGCAAGTTGGCTGGCATCCAAGAGGGGAGAAAGAAAAAAAAAACAAAAAAAATACACTCAACACTTAACAAAAGGAAAAGGTGCCACAACCTTCACAAAAAGCATAAAATCCTGACTCAAATAATGTTAGGAAGACTCCTGAATTTCTCTTTCTTCTACTTTGTCCCTGTCAGAATGTGAACCCTGCCATTATGTATGGCTTGCGGCTGTTTGTGAGCTTCCTCCCCATCTGGGACTAAGAGGCAAATTGCAGGTTTCCAGGGAGGGGAATGCTGTTACAGAAGGGATCCCCACCTCAGCACTTCACATGGTGCGCCAAGCCCAGTGCTGCTCGCTACCTTGCTCCCTGTGACAATCTGGCCACCAAGTTTTATATTTCTTAGTTACTGAAAATATAAAGTGTTAGTTTCAGAAGCCCACAGTCTTTCTTTGGTTGAAGACCATAAACACATGAACAAACATTAAAAGTCATTTTATTTCTTCTCCTCTCTCAAAATGAATGCAATTATTTCATAGGCGCAAAAATGCCCAAATCTACATTTGACACTCATCTTACAAAACCCACTATTCTCTTTCTCATTCCTAGCTGGTGCCTTTTTCTGAGGCAGCACAAGCTTTCTAAAAGCACCTCTCAGTCCATGGAAGCTGTCAGCAATTACTGCAATGAACTTTAAATCTTTTTCCTCTTAACTACTGCAGTACTCTGGAATAATGACACAACTTCACACTGCTTTAAAATGTCACGCTGACCACTCAGAAATTCAAGCCAGGTTTGTCCAGGAGGCCCCAATGATAAGACATTTTATGAGCCTTCCATTTTATCCTTACTGCACTGCCTAACACCTTCACAGTACAGCAACACCTTCTGGGACAAGCTGAAACCTAAACAAACCACAAAAGCTGCCACCTAGCAGTGTTAGCAATATGTGCCTGGCAAGAGTAAGCTATCTTTTTTTCTTTCCTTGATCTGACACTATCATTTGAATCGATTTTAGTTTCTTCCTCATAGTACTATTTCTAAGTGGTTTAAACCTATTACATGATTAATTTACCTAATGGCGAGGTACCCTTCCTTGAATTGAGCAGTAGTATTTAATATATGATATATGCCCAGTCAACTATTATTTTCAATTATTATTTTCATGCATTTTAAGACTGTATTTATTTTCAAGTGTCTGGTTCAACTTTTATACTCAGAAAGAGGAAAAAGATATTACCTCTCCAAAATTTGAACTAACTTCCTTTAACTCATGAAGATTTACAGTTCTAGCTGACATCAGAATTACAGATTTTCAAGGTTAATGGGAATACAATAAGATCCTTATATAGCTTTTCGAATAATATGGAAAGCCCTGGAACTATGTTTTTAATTATGCTCCATAATGGGAAAGAGAAGTATATCATTAAGAAGAGATCAAGTAAGGTTTAAATGGCATATCTTTACCACAAAGAAAAAACAATCTAAGGCATATATTCCTGAAAAATCACTTTTATAGACAGAAAATAGCTTCTTTCTTCATACATTAAAGTTCTTATTGCTGTTTACATCAAACATATATAAAGTGTGTGCATGGAAAGATTGTTCTCTGGGGTCAGGGAATTTACTGGTTTCCAAGACATCCCCTTTCACATCATTCCATCCCCACAAAAAATAACAAGTAAATAAGCAAACTCATTCATCTATTCAGTACACACACAACCCATACACTAGACACTGCTAAGTGTTAGAGATAGACAGACAGACACTATCTGCTCATTCACTATAAGCTGGAGACAGAGACAATTCTAACAATGTAGGTAGTTCTCTGAAAGAGACAATACAGGATGCCAAGGAGAACTGTCTCAGTGACAAAACATAGTCTGAAAGGAGGAGAAAGTATATAGGAGAGTCAATGACGGTGTCCAGGTCTCTCAAAATAGTACTTCTGGAAAAGAAATGTTTAAGGCTCTTAAAGCTCAAATCCAGTGTCAGTGGAGCCCTAGGCACTGATTCTTCATGTGGGCTAGTTTTGTGAAACGGCTAGCAGTAGAAGGAACAAAGGGACAGAAAGAAAGGAGCACTAACATTTAGTAAAGGCCCAGTTAGTTGGCTGTCCTTCAACATTCGCCATCTTTAATTACCAAACAAATATTTCTGGTAGGAATCAGCTTCATTTGGTAGAAAAGGAAGCTGATGATCAGGACCATATTGTAGTGCTGAATGACACTGTACCTCTGAATCAGTCAAACATCTTCATAATGCATATCGTTAGCTACAAAGGGAACCGTGTGTGTCGAGCAGAAACCTACAAATAGGGGAATTCAAAGTTCGTTCCCCAGTGATAGTGCCATTCACATTTTACTAGGAACTACACAAATATTCATTAGTAACTGATATTGGGACATTACAGAATAAATGCAGATATACAATATTAAACAAAACAGAGCTTACTACTAGTTAATGTAGAGTGAAATGCAACATAGTAAATACAAAAGTACAGAGAATTTACAGCGAAAAGGAAGACCATAAACAAACACAAGAACAAAGATTAAAAATCACTTGACTAGTTTTCCACTTTCAAAATGAATGATTATTTCAGGGGCACGAAAATGCCCAATTGTGCATTTTTGTCACTCGCTTCTTACAAAACCCACTATTCTCTTTCATACTCTTAGTAGAATGCCTTTTTTTCAAGGCAGAAAAAAAAATAAAAGAACTGAATGCAATGAGTGAGTGGACCTAAGAATCAGAACCTTGAAACATCTGGTTTCAAGTTGGCAAAATATGAGTGTTAATTCACTCCACAAACATGTATGGTATACAACTTTTACACCAGACACACTGCTAAGGCACCAAAGACACACTGACAATCAAACCCGACATAGTGCTTCATGCTCTGCCTCTGTCAGATGGAGACAAGGGAAGTCCACAATCCTGCAAGAACCCGTCTGTAGACAGGGAGAGAACTGGAACAAAGGCACAGAATTGAGAACAAGAAGGGCTCAGAGCAATTCATGTAAACTCCTGGCACTAAGGACTTGTAACCCTACTATATTATCAGAAACACTTTCATCTCATTACTGCTTTACTGATGTGGGTTATTGTTTTTATTATGTAAATAACTGAGCAGAATATTTCCTGTTGAAAATATACATGTCAGAATCAACTGGCAGTTCTCAATAATGATTCCTAGATTGTCTCCATCACAAACATAAAAATCGTCTAATTGCCTCTTGTCACCATGAAGGTAGCCCCACAATGTGAACAAAACCTAAAAGAAAAACTAAAACGAAAAACACACTCACAGAATGAAATCCTAAAATGAAACCTCGCCAACCCATTATATTCCCCATCATTAAATACACGATGGCTCTGACAAGGAATAGAACACTGGTCAAAAAGTAATAGCTTGGTTAAAATTTCTACATGCTGCTAATAGCTGCAAGCTTTCACTGTGCTGCCATATTATCAGTCTTAATGAAATTCACTTGTCAGTTCCATTTTGAAATAGTGATTCTTGCACTTCATGACAAGGGTAAAAATTAAAATCTCTTTTCTTTTCCCAATCAAATCAGCTAATGAGAAAAAAAAGAAGTAACTCAAATTCTGTCACTAATGGGTCAAGAAAAGATTCGGTTTCAGAATCCTTTCCTTTGCTTTCTTCCTTTTCCACTGGAGATCTTTCCACGTGTTACCAGCTACTTCTTTTCAATCCACTGTGTCACCAGCAGATATATCAAGTAAAACTAGCCAAAAATATGGAGTATTATATGATAGTGGAGAATAATGCAGTAGACAGTCTACAATCTGTTGATTTTATCATTCATTATTAAACCCATCCCATACTTGAACATACCACCACGCAGCTCATTCTAAAATAGAGAAGGCAAAAGACCTGTCTCACATCTTATCTTTAATTATGAACTTCTATTAGCCTTAGTGAGTTTCAACACTTTTGAAAGTAAGCCTGATAAGAAAAGGAACCATATTAATTTATCTTCTCCATTGAAAGGGTACCATTTCAAGCCAAGGCACACCCGATTTTATATTTACTAGTATTCATAGTTGAAGCTTTTACTGAAAACTGTTAAAAATAGCAACTCAATTAAAAGTAAGTACAGCCTAGAAGAAGATATGAAAATTCAATTTATATTATATATGAACATGAAGTCTCGGGTACATTCATCAATTTATGTTCTGTTCTATAAATTTTACTGTTTAACCTATTCTATATTCTCAATTAATTTTTCATTTTTAAATTTATTTTATAATGCATCTGCCCATACTTATTAAGACAGCATACTTATCATCCAGTACAAGCACATCTGGCACAAGAAGGCAAGGGGTGTAAAGGAATAGATGTACATACTTAAAAACCTCAACATCTTATAGTCAAAAATGCTGAAGTCTTCACTCACAGCCATATTTTGTTGAGCTAAAGTTTTATTTTGTTCTGCTGTCTTGATATGGCCTAATCAGTATTTCAACATACACCCATTTCATTCACAGGAAGTATAAAGTAGTAAATCTTGTTGAGAAAAACTTTGTAAGTTATTTCATGCATTAGTGAAACAATCTAGCGGCACTTGTTGTGTATATTTATTAGTATATCAGCCACTTAAAATACATAAAATTAGAGTATCAGTGGAAATATTTAAAATTAACTAAGAAATAGGTGCAAATGCCAAGTATTTTTAGGTTACATGAGACCCTGTTTCAAAATAAAAAAAATTAAAAGGGCTGGGGGTATAGCTCAAAGGTAGAATGACCCTGGGTTCAATCCCTAGTACAAAACAAACAAACAAACAATATATATATATATATCTAACACTGTATTTGAGTTCAGATTTGGATGTTATATCAGTTGAAGTTTATGTTTTTGAAAGTGACATACATACACACTGTCATATTTATCAACTCTCATTTGAGAATTGTATAAATATTGCTTTTCTGAGGTAGTATAAAAGTTTTCTTTAAAACTGAAACAAATATCCTCAAAGGAAACATTTACATACTGACATAATAACCATTAAGTCATTTATATGAAACAGTATATTTTAATTAGCATTGTTTGGGTGAAACACAAATAAAACATTTTCATGTATCCCTCTATCTTGGTATTCAAACACTGACACACAATCTGAAGAATACGAAAAGAAGATTCATGATCTGTCTTCACCTGGGAAGAACACTGTCAAAGGACTCATGAGCACAAAATACTCATGGGCAAACAGTAAAAATATGCACTACCCAGCACTGAACTTTATCAACAGATTTAGATTAATGTCATGCAACAAAGTCCAGAGTGAAGGTGGCATCACAGAGATTCACAGACATATTTTAAAATACATAGATACTTTAATGACTGTATGTTTTTAATCACTGTCTATAAAATGTAATTGATTTTTCCAACTCATTTCTCTATGTGAAATCATTTAAAGTAAACTGGATTTTTAAGCTTGCAGAAAAGAAAAACTGAATTGAGCCTCATAAAGTTCCATTACATTTTCCCAGGGATGAAGCTGTTATATGGATTATCATGTAGTTTTTCACTTTCATGGAAAAACCCACTTATAGAAACTCCATTTATTTCAAAACACTGACAATGTTTCAATGAAACACTATACTACTGAAACACTGATTGTACTATAGTATCTCGTTTTCTAAAATAAGACTAATTTTTTCCTAAATACATGATAAAACAGTACCTGAACAAGACAGAAAACTATTGAGAGACAAATAATGTATATTAAGCATATAACCCTAAAATGAAAATAAAATATGGTATTTTACAATGTTGTTAGTCTGACATAGTATCTTTTATTGTATGTACTTGTAAAGTACCACACTTGTACTTTATCCTTTAAGTTAAATGAGATATGTATGTGAAGGGCTTTTATTATTCTAATGTCAAATGCATATATTCACTCTAATGATTATAATATTTTTTAATTAAAGTTTTAATATATAAATAGGAATAAATGAGATACTGTCATTTCCTTACATTTAACACTATGGCATCATTTTTATTTTCAATTGTTTAGGAAAAATTACATATATTATTTTAAATTAGAAGAAGCCTGAGGGATGTCCCACTTCTATATCCAAATTCTTTAAGTCACCATTAAGTAACTGAAATATTAAACTTAAGCCGGGTGTGGTGGCGCACGCTTGTAATCCCAGTACTTTGGGAGGTGGAGACCAGAGGATCTGGGTTCGCGGCCAGCCTCTCTCTCTCTCTCTCTCTCTCTCTCTCTCCTTAGTGAGGCCCTCCGCAACTTCGTGAGACCCAGTTTCAAAATAAAGTATAAAAAATAGGGCTGAGGGTGTAGCGC